>CM060242.1:28606996-28747799 GCA_030555515.1 Acutogordius australiensis
TGGCCTTAGACAAAAGATGGTTTTTATTTTAAGCATATTGACGAGTAACATTTTGAAAACAATTTTTAATATAGGAGAGTTGTATGGGTTATTATAGTTCATTTCGTGTATTTAAAGTATAATTGGGATAATGAAATTTTTTTTTAAAAAACATTACTTCTACAGATTTTATTCATTGTTAAATTGTACCTATTTTCTTTTTAACATGAATATCACACTTAAAAAAATATCGTTTTTATCAGTTATCTACGTGCTAAATTAAGATAAACACCGTAGCTATATTTGAAGTATACTTGGAATAATGAAAAATTTTTTTTAAATACATTACTTACTTCTACAGATTTTATTCATTATTAAATTGTACCTATTCTTTATTTAACATGAATATCACACTTAAAAAAATATTGTTTTAATTTAAAATCTAGGCGCTAAAATAAAATAAACACCGTAGCTAACATTTAAAAAAAATCTTGATTCTCTCAAAAGTTCCCCATACATCATAAAAATAGGAGCATTAATCGCTATGCAAACCTCCAAACGCACTCCCCTTCCACGTTCTCCCGGTTATGAGTTGAAAAGGTCGAGTTTTAATTTCTTGCCCTGAAGCCGCAACACCAATGATGGTTGAAACGCCCCAACCCTTGTGACAAGATTCGAGTGCTTCTCTCTATCAAGTAATAATATGAATAAAAATTAAGCAAAAAGATATATATTTTATATCACTAAAACCAAACATTTGGCCGTAACTTATCTTACATAAAAACCATATTTTTTTCCATATAATAAGCCCCAGATCTTAATATGTGAAATAAATATTCAATGCTCGAACTTTTGTTTCAAAACAAAAATAAAAATGGGTTTAAATAATGGTTATTTTACAGGACAAAAAATGTTTCCTTACCCTTTATTGAATATTTTTTTTTCACCCGTAAAACGCAACCTAAGGACGGCAGACAATATTGTAATTTGTAAACAAAAAATTACTTTGTCAGCATTACAATTATTTTACAATTCAACAAAATTTTTTTTAATCGAACTTTGTAGGTCTGCTAAAAAAATTTATGAAAAGTTATGCACAAATGAGATTCACAAAACTAAAAAATTTAAAAAAAATATTATTTATAACAGCTTAACTGTTATATTAAAACTTAAAACAATATTATCAATTTAACCTTGTTATATATTGGATGGGGTGCAATTCTGCAAATGTGGATTGAAGCTTAATAACTCAAAAACTAAATATTTCATACGATTTAATGTATTACACTCTGTATCATATTGATGATTTACAATGAATTTATAGTTATATACAAAATTTTTGGGCCATATTTGTCGGGCCTAAAATGAAAAACCGAGATTAAGCCGAAATTAAAAATTTTCGGGCTAACCGAGCCGAAATATCACGACCTAGTTTAAACTTTAAATAAAATATAGTCGCAATAATTTACATGTAGAAAATAGAATAATTATTTCCAAAAAATAAATAATATTAGATTTGCATGTAAAATAAAAGTTATAAAAGCAATTATCTGTTAATTCAAACTTGAGACAATATTTTTATTTTAACCGGAAATTGTGTCATTCATTGAAGGTGAATATTTTGAGTCTAAATGTGGATGAAGCAGCTTGATATATTCAAAAATTCAATATTTTAGATTAAAAAAATTGAAGTTACAATTAATTTTTAATTAATTCGCAAAATCAAACAATTTTGTCAAATTTATCCATTTTTTTCGATTTCCCCAAGGCTATAGGGGCGATGATTCAAAAAGAAACATAAGGCTATAATGTAGATTAATTGTTTTTCAGAGGACGTCTCCAAATATTCTAAAATTTTTGTTGACCTGTGTTATAGGAATTAATGAATATATAAGGTATGTATGTAGGGCATGTCAAAACTCCGGGAATCGGGAAGAAGTCCATAACCTCCGAGTTTTATTTTTTTTTAAATTTGCCAATTAACATAACTTATTGGAAATATTGGAATTCGTATTTTTGTAGTACCTCGTTTAAATTAAAGAAAGTTGTAAATAAATAAAAGAGCAGCTATGTCATAATTACAGGTATTAACTAGCAAATATAAAAAAAAAAAATTCCGGAGTTTATGGATTCTTTCCCGATTCCGGAGTTTTGACATGCCCTATATGTATTTGTTATTTAATAATTGCCATATTCAACATAGATAAAAGTTTAACGTTGATGCTACTCTGAATGGCATACCATCAAATCAACATGACCGACGCATTCAAACGTAAAGTCAGGCCCACCATTGGTTGCCTTTATTAAATAATCCTTGACAGTTGTTTCAGGTGGAAGTGTTTTAGGGTTGATGAAGTCGGTGGCCCCCAACTGTCGAGCTACGAATAAAAATCGCAAATATAAATGTTAATATAGCACTGAACGAAACAAAGATACAAAGCAAACAAGATTTTTAGGGTTTTGTAAAGAATATTTTGACAATTACTATTAAGGGTATTGCTTCCAATTATTCGAGTTAAGTTGAAAAAAATACATTTTTTGAAACATTTTAAAATTTTCTTGTGACATATTTAAATTTCCCGCGAAAAACTGACCAAAATTTTACTTTAGTATTGATTCTTAAAGTATTCGGAGTCTAAAAACAAATTTTAGACCAGTGAATTTAAAAATTAAGATTAAAAAAAAATCTACGCTTTATGTTATCAATGAAAAGGTCTTAAAGTGTCTTCGATCCAAGTTTACAAATATGACATATTTAAAATATTGTTTTGGTCAATAAAAATTTGAGACAGTGGAAAAAATTCTGGTTTAATATTTGTAATTAGATCCAAAAACTTTACCCAAAACCATGGTGCCATGTTGTTTAATTCAGGCATGTTCAGCCCAAGAGTATACTTTAACCTAGTCGGTCCCGTCGCCTTTAATATTACTGGCTCTTTGATGTATATAAAATTCAAAAATAAAGATGTATTAAAATTTCAAAAAGAAAGGTCAAAAAACAAAAAAGTTTTAAATTTAAAAATACAACAATTTCGGCCCGAATCGCATAGCGTGTATAATTTTTAAGTCCAGCAGGCGACGAGGTGGAGACATGAAACAAAGCGGAAATATGGTTTTGTTAACGCATCAAATATGCACGTGAAATTTTTATTTGAACATATACAGAATATAAAACGTACATCTTTAATTGAGACTAATTGCAAACATTACACTGGACAACAAGAAAAACAACATAAACGATTTTTCGAGGGTTTTGTAGAGAATTTTCTTGCGATAACGACCCCGGGTTTAGTTTTTTTTCCAATGCCTCCAATTTTTTTTAAACCGCGTCCAAAGTTCGGAAAAAAATTCACAAAATTTCTTAAACTATAAATTTTCCAAAAAATCTATTGGCTTATTCAGATTCCTTATAAAAAACATATCTAAAAAAGGTTATTACCTAAAATTATTAGCAATTTGCTTTTATGTTATTTAGGATCAAAAAACGGATTTTATGACAAAAACCACTAATTTTATAAAAATGCAAACATAAAAAAAAGTTTAATATTATAAAAAAATTAAAACGCCTTACGTTAATAATGAATGTTTCCGTTATCTAAATATATTTTTAAACTTTTGTTATTATCCATAGGTTTTATGATATAGAAGCCCAAAATACCTCAAAAATTAAAAAATCTCGACTCTGACACCGAATAACAAAAAATCTGAGGCATTGGCTAAAATTCTGATTTCATATTCGTGATCAGCGCCAAAAACTTGACCAAAAACTAGTTGCCATAAATGATGCTTAGGGTCGTCCAAATTTTGTAGTCCAGTGTTATATGCAATTAGTACATAAAAATATTCATACAAACCTAATTTTTCTTTTTCGGGATTCGTATCGATTACGAAAATTCTGGAGCAACCAATTTTCTTGCACTCCATGAGAGCGGCAAGACCAACTGCACCAGCACCCCATATTGCACTTGTAGATCCTCTGGTGACCTACGCCCCAAAATTAATAAAAGTTGTTACATTTTATCTTTCGAATACTATACGAAATTCAATATAAATTGTTTTAGGCCAACGTGTTAAGTGAGTTTATATTTTCGTAAAATTTTTAAAATTATATTTTATTATTGAACACGAATTTTTAAAAAGATTCCATATTTAGTTTATGTAAGGGCACGTTCAGACTCATTTCATTTTTTTTTTAAATTTTCACATTTTTAAAAATATTAAAATTTTTACCTTTTGGCATTGCTTTTTTACAAAAAGTTGCCAATTTTTGTTATTAGCATTTAAATAGTTTTTCTGAGATAAAAATTTTTAATAAATTTTGAAAAATAATTTCTAAAAATTCGAAAATTTAAAAATGAAACGAGTCTGAACGCGCCCTAAAATACTTTTTCAAAAATAAATTTTTTTTTTAAAACATGAGAATTTTGAAATTTTTAGATATTTCAAAATTATACGAAAATAAAAACTCACTTTGCACGTGGCCTTATAATTATAAAAAATAAATTTATGCTGACCTTGGCATTGTTTTTAACAGCCCCTAAGCCTGTGGCAACACCACAACTTAAAAGGCAAACTTTTTCCATTGGGGCAGTTTCATCGATCTAAAAAAATTATAATTATTATAAATAATGCACAGTGCTAGATTTAGGATTTGTGAGGAGAGGGGGGGGGGGAGGTAGGGCAAGGATAGGTTTGTAAAATTATGTAAATATTAGACATAAAAATTTGATAACAACAATGAAAATGAACAAAGCGTAAATATAATAAATAAAAATTAGCTTTTTTTTCTAAGGGGAGCAAAGTGAGTTTTAATTTTTGTAAAATTTTAAAAATTCTGAAAATTTAAAAAATTATTTTTTTTTCAAATTTTTTTCAAAAATTTTTTATTTCAGAAAAAGCATATATATTAAATTTGGCACCTTTTCGAAAATTTGCGTTTTATTACAACATAAAATTTTTCAAAAAAATAAACTCACTTTGCAAGTTCCCTAAGTCACACTACTGACCTCTGCAAAAAAAATAAAATATAAGGTAATTTAATGTTCATTATTTAAGGACTATAGGAAATGGAATGAAAACAAAAATAATTTAAGAATCAGAGCTGTGACAAATAAAAAAAAGAAAACTTTAGCAACTGCAATTTCAGGTAAAACAATGTACTGTGAGAAGACACTGGTGCCCATAAAATGAAATATTTTTTGGCCATTAGGCAAACTAAATCTTGTTGTGTTATCTGGCATTAAACCTTTTCCTTGAGTTTCCCTTAAATCAAAAAATAAAATAATTAATTATAATAAATAGCAAATAAAAAAATTATTGTATAATTACCTAATGACACTGCATAAATTAGTATTAGGGTTCATGCAATAATCACATTTTCTGCATTGAGGGACATAACATGGTATAACATGGTCACCTAAAATTAACAATTAATATTACTGATAAATCTATTCAATGTGCATAAAGTAATTACAAACCTTTTTTAACTGTGGTTACACCATCTCCAATATCTTCAACTATACCTGCTCCTTCATGCCCTAAAATGCAAGGAAAAACACCTTCTGGATCATGACCATCTAAGGTATATTTGTCAGTTGCACACAAAGCACTAACTAAAACCTAAAGAAATATCCTTTATATGCAAATGCTCAAAAAAATGAACCAATGCAAATGTGGGGTGTAAAAACACCTCATTTTAAACAATAAATCTGAATCTATCAATAATAAAAATTGGCATTTAAAATTTGAAAAAAATATTTTTAGTTAAATTTAATTTGTACCTAAAAAATTCACTGCATAAATTTAATATCAAATATTTTTAATAAAAATATTGGTGCAGATTATAGCTTAATCAATATTTTTAAAAAATATTCTTTAATATTTAGAGCATAATAAATAAAAATATCTTTCTATTTAAGGTCAAAAAAAATTTAGGTTCAGTGGGGGTGCCCTTTTTGGATACTTAAGAATAGCTTATCATGTTTTTATATAATTGTGTAAATTTTTTTATGATAATCATATTCATAAAAAACCATCATTTCTATAGAGTATTGAGATAGAAAACACACCATATAATTCACAAAAATACCTTAACCCTAACTTCACCAGGTTTGGGTGGATTAACGAAAATTGTTCCCACAGTTAAAGGCTTCTTCGGTTCTAAAGCTATTGCGGCTAAACATTCAATCTTAAACATTTAAAATCTAAGAATACTTTTTGAGTCATAAATATTCAAAAGTCCGTTTTTCGTATGATTTAACGAATGTATGTAAATGCATCAACACGTGGGTGAAAACTTAAGGGATGTAACAATTATGTCCCAAGAATTAAATTTGTTACGGAATGTTAATAACAAAATTAAAAGATCTCAAAAAAATAATGTAGCATTTAAATATGCTTCTCAAGTTTTTTGATATACAATATATGTTTTTAGGCCTACAAATTGGGAAAATATATCTTAAGATTGAGCAAAAATAGATCAAAAAAGAAAAATCAAGCTCTTAAATATTATAGAAAAAAACTCGTTCATATATTAAAAAAGGCCTCACACATTATTTTCAACTATTTGACAATAGGTACTAATCTACCCCTTAACATGATTTTATTTGCTATATGTTCTAGACTGCTTGTCATATTTGATAACAAAATTGATAAATTGTGATATATATTAATTTGATTCTTAAAATTTTACAATGATATAAATATATAGTATTAATTAAATTTGAATCTTTTTCTTTTAAATATTTAAAAACCTTGGTGTCATTTCTTTATGCTTATATTAATGTATTCAATTAATGAGCAATTATATTAATATTACAATAATCTTGTAGGCTAGCTTTGAGATCAAGCAAGTATAAATTTTTGACTCTTAAAAAATATATTATTGAAAGCATTTTATTTTGATATATTAAACTGAGTATTATATTCTAGGAGCAAGGTTATTACTTTCAATGTAGCTACCCATATGCTGTCAAGATGCCAAATTCACTCATTTTAAGGCACTTACTATTTATTGGAATTCGGGAAGAGAGCATTGCCTTTAAATTTTGAGACACTAGCATACCAAAATAATGAAAATTTATTAACATTTAATCTCTTTAAGCCATTCAAAGAACAGCTTTGCAAGCCCATATTAGCTTAGGATTTAGATATATATATGTTGGGCATTGAAATTTAAATATTCTAATTCAGAGGACAAAACTATGTTCATTTTAGGACCTTTCAATAGGCTTTTAGTCCTTGATTTATTTTAATATTCTAAAATTTTGTTGCTAGAAGAAAAATTAATTATCACCAAATTTTTAGATTTAGCCAGGTCATTCATTAAATTTTGGTAAATTGAAATTAAAATTTCAGTAGTTGCATCATTTAATATATAACAGAACTAAACAAATTTAGCAAATAGCAGAGTTATACCATGATATGTGAAAATGACAATTTAAATTTAGCATAGAGTAAATTTTTCATTTCAATGCATCATCTAAAATATAACAAAACACAAATTTAATCCTCAAATAGGAGAGTTATACCATGATATGTGAAAATGACAATTTAAATTTAGCATAGAGTAAATTTTTCATTTTAACTAATATTAAAATAAGTGGAGCAGGGAAATATAAAAATGCAACAAATAAATGAAAGGCCCCTTGCAATTCTACAACCACTTCTATTTTTAGTTTCCAGTATAATTATTTTGGATCATAAGCAAATAATTTTATATCTGCTGATATAAAATAAAACCTAACCCTTAACCTTGTAAAAGCCTCATAATTAGATTAAATATGCAAGCAGCTGAAACTTTTCTGAAGGGGGCAAGAAATTTTTAGATGAGAGGGGTTTTTGAATATTTAATGATTATATTGAGACTGTCCTTTTATAGATTTTTATTCTCTATGGTTGGTTATATTATACAAATTGAAAAAAAAAGATTTCAAAGGGGGCATTTGCCCTTCTTTGCACCCCAGTCAATACGCCTATGTATGCAAGGTTTATGCAATTTTGTGCCTCCTGGTTGCGGTTCTGTACGTAGGGTAATGGGTTGTTAGATAAAAATTTAGAAGTAAATGAAAAGCAATATGCAAAAAGGTGTCAACGATTTTTATAAGAATTTACTGTACAATAAAAATCGACTTTTCTGGTAATTCAAATAATACACTGGTGAAACGTGAATTTTATGACAACATAAAAGAAATCATCCCCATGATGGCCTAATCTCATATATTTTTTTCGTTTTTCTTAGTTTCTTCCGTCTTTGGCTCCTTAGATCCGTTTATAACAGCCTTTTTTGACCAAATTGACAGATCTAAATATACCCTAAACAGAAAAAATTTAAGAATCTTTTTTGCATATAAAAATCCCTTGTAATTTTTATTTATAATCACTAATGAGAAATAATTTTTAACAATATAAGCTCTTACATCGGCATTTAGATAATATAAAATATTTCGCGTCCAAACTTAAAGACGACACGTTATATTTTCGGTTTTAATAAAAATATTATTTGAAGTTTGAATTTAACAGTTCTATTGTGAATATACAAAAATAAAATTTCAATTTATTTTTGTTTTTGAATCTTTTTTGTTTTTTTGATCTTTTTTTCTAAAATTTTCAATGTTTATACCTGACTAACTATAACTCTCAAAAAATTGTTGACCTGTGATATAATTCAGATTTGAAAAAGTTATGTTGCGGCTAATGGGGCAAGGAGCGTTAAGGTGCGTTACATTTGTTTTTAAAAAAAAAATTAATTAAACATCTATATTAACCATTGTTTTTTTTACAATATTATTAATACTCGGAGCAGTTGCGCGAAGTATATTTATAAATAAGGATAAATTTCTAACCCTTAAAATTTTATAATTAAACCAATATTTTTTAGAATAATTTTAAAATTTGAATAAAATCTGAAAGCGCCTAATTTAATACTCTTTCTAAGTTATGGCCATGCCTTAGTTTCATTATTTCAAAAAATATGTTTAAAATAACCTCAGTCATGTTTAAATAAAGGTATTTTGCATTATCGTGTCGGCGCCATTCATACAACGTGTTCACACGAGATAGATGTGAAAGCCCTCAATTTACCGAAAAAATCAAAATTTGATCAATCATGCACTATTTTACGTGCAACTTTTCTGTATTTTTGTGCCTGTTTATCAAAAACAAATTCATTTTTTGTATTTTGTTTTACATAAAAAATAATTAAGGATAAAAATTTTATGTTTTATTTTTATAGACTTAAATGAACAATATTGATAAAAATTTTATTAATTCTTTTGAAACGGCTTTTTGTTGAAAATATAAAACGACTATAACCATTTTTTTCTTCTACGCTCAATTAACATTAACGTATTTCATCTTTTTCGTGAAACAACAAAACTTCATTAATTATGATTTAAATATAAACTGGACTTTTTTTTTATATATGTCTCACCATCCACCTCGTCCGCGGTCTTTAAAAAGTTACCCCCCTCTTCGCCTTTTTTTAGATTTTCAAAACGAGCCAGGACCGTTGCATGCAAGATCAAGCTGTTAAAATTATAAGATTCTAGCTCGTGAACAACTGGTAGCTAAAACTCGGCCAGCACAGGCCCTTTAGAGCCCCCCCCCCCCCCCACTTTCACAAAGATCTCGCTAACGAATGAATTTTAGAACAAGTTGGGGGGAGTTTGAAGTTTTTTGGAGTGACATTGCCATGTTCTTAAACCGTAAAATGATTAAATTAAAGATGTTACCTCAAGCCTGAATGCAGTCTTTAACCTTTGTGATTATTTTATATGTGTCGTTTACCAATAGCTTGTTTAGATAGCTGCATAAACCGAGGAAAAAAACAATTTTAGCTTTCATGCACACCGAAAACTTTGCAGACAGACTAAACCTGTTTTAATTATAGGTTTATGCATATTTTGACACTCAAAGATAGTTTAAGAAAATAACACAAAATGCGACTGAAATAGATATAGGAGAAATTATGATGGAAAAGTGATTGTCGCCTGTATGATCTCCCGCTGAGCACGGTCGCCTTTAAAAAAGAGGTACACATATCGAAACACAAAAAATTGACGTTAAAGGTGCTAATTTAGATATAAGAACTCGTCCAAACTTAATAGATAGATTTTATTTAAAACTTTTTGGGCTAGGATTTATTTTGTTGAATTGCCATATAGATATTAATTTGTTTTTCAAAATATTTATTTCTTGGTATTTATTTCAAGTTCAACACCCATGTAGCGTTAGGGGTGTTTTTGAAGTTAGAAATAAACCAGGGCAAAATTTTATAGGGGAAACTATTTTTGATTGTGTTAGATCTTGTGGTGGATGGACAGTGTTTTAAGGTATTTTAGGACGACATTCTACGTGCATAAAACATCTTAATTTTCTTTTTTTGTGATGTTTTCCTATTTTAGAAACAACAAACACACAAAAGTGTCCTAAAGGTCTTGATAAACAGTCAGAATTAAAAGCCTTTATATATATATTCAATTTTCAGGTTTGTAATTGATGATACCAAGAATTAATTCAAAGACGGGGTTGGTCAGCGAGAATTATTTTTACGATGTTTTTTTAATGCCATTTACACGTATTATTATTATAACTAAAAGTGCCGTCTGGCATGCATAAAAATGTATCTTTTTGATGTATCGCAAAGTTTTTTGGTAAAAACAAACCCAAAACTTTTATTGTTTTTTTGTTAAAGATGTTAATAAGGGGACACACGATGTGTCCAAAAAAACTATTAGGGACGTGAAAGTTAGATCATAAATTATCCTTCTTTCATATAGACCGTAAGAAAGAAATAACTTTTGGGCCGGTTAGTGTTATAGACGTTTCTTTTAGGTTTATAATGTATTCATAAGAAACAATTGCATATTCAACACCACACTCTTGTGTTCTATAAAGAAAGGAATGCTGGGTGCCTCAGAAGACATTCAATAAATTAAAAATTATACTACACATTACTTTGTTTGCCTCACTATTTAGATATAAATAATAAAGTCGGGATTAAAAAATGTAATTTGTATTACAGGTAAGAAATAGGATAGTTGTTAAATTAAACTTTTAGAAAACAATTTATATAGTAACTAGAACCGACTAAAGCAACACAAAAAGTAATTGTTGGCTAAAATTTGGCAAAGATGTATTCCCAATGTTGTTATAAAACTTATACGCCTTACTGGACCGTGTTTTACAAGTAAGTTACCTGGGTGTGACAATCAGAATGGGAGTAAATTTAAATTTCTAACGTGATCAATTAGTACTTTTATGTTATAGTATTTTTGACTTTTTTGTATTCTAAACTCAACTTAAGCAGCGTTGAGCATAGTTAGTTGTTGAATAAGGCGATTTTCTACAAATAGCCGTCTTTTTTTCTGAAAGACTAGACCAAAAAACCTACGGCGCATCATAAATCTCATTTAACTCTGCAGGGCCTGCTGTTGAGTTAAAAGTGGCAAAGCCCTAATAGGTAAGCCGTTGCCTAACAGGAAAAAGGTCTGAAGGAAACTCCCATACCTAAGATCAGCCCAAAGGCATGCCATTAAAAATAAGATTTTTGAAAAATGAGAATTAACTTTTTGAATAACAAGAAGCAATGAATAGTAATATTAACTCAAAAGCTCCCAATCGTTTTTTGACTATAAAAGAATAAATTTCCTACTACAATTATCTTTTTTTGACTGCTAATAATTGTCGTCCCAAAATGTAAAAATTACTGTTCTACGTAGTCTTTTTTGTTTTTTATAAAAAAAAACCACACTTTGGAAGAGTACACTTAAAAGTCAAGTAGTAAAGGCTAACTGCTAAAAAAAGTACTCGACTATTACAACAGGTAAAAAAGAAAAGGTGTTTTGCATAATCGTTTTTGACTGGCCCTTAATATCTTGGAAATGTAATAGCCTTTATTAGTTAAGAACTATATAATGTTTATAATACATATTACTTTTATACTTTTGAAATAATTGTAGAAAACACACTGGCCCCATATAAGTAGTATTTTAGTCGGTATATTTGGAAATACGACCACTGTGGTAACGAAGTTTTTTTTAGACCTTTTTCCCCCTTAGGAACTTCTTGCCCGTTAAGGCATTGCCACTTTTAACTCTGCAGTAGGTCCCGATGAGATTTAACACCGACCGATTACCTAGGTTTTTAGGCCTAGGCTCGCAAAAAAGTGGACGGCTTGGAAATTCGTTGGCGGTCACTTATTCAACTATTAACCAGGCTCAACGCTGCTTAACATGGGTGTAAAACACAACCAAGTTTACACGTGACCGCTTAGTAGAACTATTTTCTGAATTTTTTTTTGATATTTAGTCCAGCTCTGGCTGTCCTTTTGGCATTTAGAACCTTTCTGGGCGCGTTCATTCTCATATAAAATAGGTGGGATTTTATAAGAGATCACAGACAATGATCGTGTAAGACGGGTTTGAATAAAATAAGTTAAAATAAAGAAATAAGATTATTTTGCCATATTACATAATTGCAGTTCCTGCTAGAATGTAAGGGCTATAAGTTTTTGAAGGCAGCGCATAATATATTCGGCTACATCGAATTAATATATTGAGGATGGCCGAATTGCTTTTAATTCATTAAGCTAATGCCTTGCTCACAATATCCATTGTACTTAGAGAAATCAATAATTGTAACAATTTGCACTTATCTTATATTTAATTTTCACACACTATATAATTGTAAAAATTTATTGGTAAATGCAATATATAATTGTAGGGTCAAAAATTTGTGATTATGGGCCGGACCATTTTAGGCCAATAGAATTTATTTTAGGTCCGAGGCGACTCTTATGGCGCTACGAGCCAAAGGGCAAGAATATTTGCAAAAGGATTGAAATTGCTTATTCATATTATTATGTTTAAGGTGGTTTTGTATTTACGATCAAGTGTTGTTTTTTTAATTAAATATGAGACGAAATCTTTATTAATATATTAATCGCTATAAAAAAAAAGATTTTTTTTTTCATTGGAAAATTTGATTTTGTATGTGTTCAAACACAAAAATATGTCCGGTCAGGTAAAAATCATAGCTCGTTTAAACACTAAATAAGAAAATATCTGGAGTTGCCCTTTTCCCAAAATAGGGCTCCATACCCGTTTAAGGCTAGCTCTAACTCTATTAACTCCTAAGCAAAGCCGAGGTGTCAAATAACGAGGTTTGCTCGCAAGCCGGCGACCTAGGTCTAATGCCTAA
Source organism: Acutogordius australiensis (assembly GCA_030555515.1). Classification (NCBI taxonomy): domain Eukaryota; kingdom Metazoa; phylum Nematomorpha; class Gordioida; order Gordea; family Gordiidae; genus Acutogordius; species Acutogordius australiensis. Next base: position 28,620,176 of record CM060242.1, read on the forward strand.
ACAGGCCACTCATCAGCTTCATAGTTGTTGCAGTGTTTTTTCCAAAAAAGCCTCAATCGAACCCAAACCACCTGCGTGTGTGACGATGTTTGCCACTAAGTTACCTGCGCTGACTACTAATAATGCGTTTGATTTATAAAAATTTATTTTTATTGGCTTTCTAAAATCCTGGACTTAGTTGTTGTAGTTTTAAGTAAATGACAGATTTTAAGAAAAAAAATTTTAAACATTTGCTTACATAAAAATGTAATTGATTTTTATGTCACTAAAAATTGAAAATTGTGGAGAGTTATTATTATTACTACCCACGTTTGACGGTACAAAACTCAATGTCGTAATATATGACTAGTAAATTTAAATTTTTTAGGTAATATTTACAAAATATTTCCCATTTCATTTGTATTTAGTTGGAACAGCTAAGCCTCAGGGTTTGTTAAATTAAGATTGGGAGGATTTCTAATAAATTTTGTCGTCTTTGGCCGCAAAAGTCCAGTTTTCATTGTAATATGCTAAGCATTTGGAATTTAGCTATAATTAGGGAGGAGGGGGGGGGGGGGCATGTTTTTTAAAATGGACTCATAAAGTCATCTAAAAAAGATGCAAGGCTTGCGCCAGGTTTAACACCCCCAATAATTATGGCCCTAGGTCTAGCTAACAGACCTAGTAGCATTACCCAATACAGCACCAACCAAATGTTTGAAAAAGGGGAACATACTATAAATTTAATAATCTATGTTAAAATTGATCAAAGAAATCGAACACTTACCTCTAATTAGGCTTTATTTTTTGGGTAGCTATTTTACAAATAAAATTGAATATTAAAAAATATGTAGGTAACATTAAAAAAACATATATTTTCAGGAAATAATGCATCATTTGTTAATATTATGTCACACATATACAAATTTTGAGTATATATATTGGTTCTATAAATTAATTTGGCTAAAATATTAAAAATGAGGTATTGTATATGGAAAATTAATTTAAATTAGTTATTAACTAAATTTTAGCAGGAACAAAATCTCATTTTAATTTGCCAGACGATTTTAAACCCGAAATCGTATGTTAAAGCACCAAACTGTTTCTAGGCAGCTGTCGGATAATTTTGTTCCAAAAAGTTTCTATTCTTATGGTTAAGGACGTGAAAACTTTTCAAACTAGGTTCTTCTAAAGCACCCTTATTCCTGGAATGGTAACCTTTCTCGGAAGGAGTAAGATCCTCATATTTGTCTGAGTTTTTTGAATGGTGTTCATGATATGCCGTTAAATTTTCCTCCTTGGATGATGCCCAGGCAATATCAGTATTTGAGGAATTTTTGAAAGCTATATCTATACCCCGACACTCAATTTGCCAGGAGGGATCTTGAGATTCTGCTTGATGAGAATTGTGCTGAGCGGCTTGATCATTGCTAAAGCAATCACTGATGGGTGAGCCCGTACTTATTGATTCTTCTGAATTCGCTGAAAATAGATTTTGAACACCCGGTATATTCAGAAACTGCAATTCGGGTGGTAGTTGAGCAACAAACGTTTGTAAATCAAAGTTGTTCGCTTGACCGTTGCAGGGAGCTTTGTTTGAAGAATCATTTGGATGATGGGTCATTAGTGTCGAACCAATTCTCATCCCATTACCTTCGCTTTTTTCACCTCCTGCTCCCAAGACCGAACTAAGTTTGTAGATGTATTCGACGGCAGCCCTGAGTGTTTCAACTTTCGAGGTTTTACGATGTTGACGATTGCACAGGGGCACGTGCTGTCTCAACGTCGTAAAACCTTGATTAATCAGCTTAACTCGGTTACGTTCCCTTTCGTTGCGTCGGGACGAAGATTTTTTTGAGGGGTTGTTTTTACGGCCTGTTGGATGATGGTGGGAGCGAGGAGGTGCATATTTAGTGATTATAGATCTAATAGGAGATGAAGAGTTGCTATTTCTACCAGTGTTTGATTTTGCAGCTCCCGTATCTTTGACCATAGAATTTTCAAGTTTTTTATGTAAGGAGGAGAGCTTGGAAGAATCTCTGGCCTTTTTAGCCTGGTGGTGTAAACCGCGTTGTTGTACAACATAATTATTACTATTATGAAACGTATTCGTTATTGCCGCTAAGGGTGACCCTAAATTGTTGCCCATGATAAATTTGTCTTCATTGGATACCCTTAATGGCTGTGCATGATTTTGTAAGTGTTGCTGATGGTTATTAATACCTTGGCTTGTCGGGCAGTCATACACCGTACTAATCATATGGGCTGCGGACGTTGAGCTATTATCGTTAATTCTGTTCGCAAAGTTATCATGGCAAAATTCTTTTTTAATTAATGTAGAATTCCTCGGTTCATGGCGATTCGTAGACTTGTAACCCGAAATCCGTTGATCCGGTATATTAAATCCTTGAATTGCCTGGCTGAACGAGTCTGAAGTTTGAGAATGATTAGCAATATGATGATTATTGTCGGAAGAGGATACTAGATTCTTTTTAGAGTCACCGTCCTTAGGTGAACCATGTGAATTATTACAATTAGTAAACGAACCGATATATTGTGACGGCTTGAAAGTTAACATTGAATTCGGATCAGTTTGGTGGTAGTCATCTGCTTTCGGCTTGAAAAGGGCCCCACTGCAAAATAATGGATCAAAAGAGTTTGGAAAATTGTTAAAATTATTATAAACATTTTTTAACATTATATATATATAATTCTTTAAAGTAAAGTTAGAAATTATTATTTGGCAATACAAAATATTTTCAAAAATAAAAGTAACTGAGAAAGTTGTTAAAGTGGTTTATATACCCAGGGACCACGACATTATCATCTTAATATTTAATATTATTTATTTTTTTTTATTCACCTCATTATTAGTGATCGTTCTCCTTAATATTTTTTACCACCTTTTTATTATCTGTCTAGCTCTACCTTATAAATATTTGAACACTGGAATAATATATAAATATTAGCGATAATAATACATTTGATAAATTTTAAACCTAACAGTTATTTTTTAATGTTTTATGTTATTTTGTATATAAGTGAAGATCTATATAATAAGTATCAATAAACGTACAAAATAAATTCACCTTATCTTCCAAGACTTCCAATTAAAGTTAAATACTTAATTTGTAAATTTAAAAAATTTGGCAAAAATTAGTTTTTAGATGATTACAGCATGGTTTTTGCCCTACATTTAAACATTGTATTTAATTGTGCGAGTAACGCTTTAGAAACTAAACAATATCCAAGTTCAGTAACTTAATTATAAATTTAGGTACCTTGTCTCTGAAAATTTCAAACTCTAATAAAAAAACACGATTCTACAATACCATTTTTTTTTACAAAAAATGTTCAATCTGAGATATCCATTACGTAAGATTGGTGTTAACATTGAGAGGTATAAATTAAGTCCCCCTAAAATCTACCCGGTATATGTCATTTCTCGCTTAATTAGACACAAGAAAAACGCAAATTTCTTTTAAAAACAAAATACATTGTTCGTAAGAGGACATTTTTTGTAGAAATTGTGGTACGTGCCTCTAGATAGAGACATCAGGATATATATTTCATTTCCATTTTTTATTTTTTAATCAAATACTAACCTAATTAAATGTTACTCAAAAATCTCATATTATCATCAAATTAATTTTGTACTGATTGCAAGCCTACTAAAATTTTTAAATTAGATTTTAAAACAAACTAAATATCGATTAGCCACGTTAAGGGAAGTTGATTAATTTGTGGATGATATTGTAGAAGTTATTAGATTAGCAAAATTATATTGAGGAAGTGAGATGTAATTTAACCTATTTTTTTTGCTTCAAAATTACGTGTCCTTTTTTATTTTAAGGCAACTCGCTTCATTGACTCTAAGGAAAAAATGTTTACTCCAATGAGTGTAATACAGGCCCATGATATAACGGCCCTCCCAAGCAAACTTCATAATATCATTTAGTGTAAAACATATTTTAAAAAAAATGTTTGGAGCCTCCAAGCATTGTTTGATTTGTTTTATGGAGACGAATTGGCTAGGCTGGCATAAATAGGCGACCTTAAAACTCGGGCTGTGTCCTCAGATTGGCTTACCCTTTTTCCCGCTCTACCTCTTTTAACCTGTCAACAATTACCTATTTCAATTTTAATCAACTTCTTGCTCTCGCTTGGACTAGTTGGTTTTTCATCGTTTTTTTTGTCATTTTAAACAATTTATTGAGAAAGAACTGATTAAATAATCATTCCACTAAGGGCAAGGCAAGATGTCGTTCGATTGTATATCATAAACATTTTATCGTCATGGTTTAATTTTGCTTCTCTATTTTTTATATACTACTATAAATTTTACCCTATCACATATACAGGCTGTATATGTGATTTGCTTTTTCCTTGGCACTTTCTACAGTGATCAAATTCTACGAACGCTTTTTAGACTTTTAATTTGATGAGTCGATTACTTTAAATGAGCGAAGTTTATTAATTTTGTTGTAATTACTAAAGTTATTTGCGGATTTAATTTGTCTAAGATTTCATTTGTCTCTTTAAACATTTTGACAATAAGTTATATAAAAAATGAGATTATGGTAATCAGCTTATCGACGACATTGATTGTGAGTGTGCAGAGAGTTGTATGGAAATGATATGGGGACCGTAAAACAATATTAATTGTTTGCTTGAAAAAACACAATATTTGCATTGTCACCTAGGATTAAAACGGCTTTATGTCTGTCCTCACAATGACAATGAACTTTTATGTTTGGGTATTAGGTCATTTAAATTATTATAATTTTATATTGTTTAAACAATAAAAACGTTTCTTACTCTAGATTATAATGATATTATGTACTTCTGAGAGTATTTGTTCACTCAAATAATTAGGTTTAAATTGATGCTCAACCTAAAATATATTTCATAAAAGCTATTATGCTTTAATTATGTAATTAAAATTCACAGGGCCGTGATATTTCGGCACCGAGCCCTATATATATCTTACCTTAGGCCCAGCTATTAAATTTGTTGTCCATTGTTTTTAATTCGGTCCCACCCAGGCCAGAAGTTACATCGGCCCGATTATTATCGCGATTTATACATTTGTTTGGTAAAAAAATTTCTTCCAGACCCTTTTCTCTTTGAGAACGGCTTCCCCGTTAGGCTCTGCCACTTTTAACTCTACAGCAGGTCCCGCGGAGTTAAATGGAATTTAACACGCGTCGGTGACTTATGTTTTTAGGCCTAGGCTCAAAATGGACGGCTTTAGAAGTTGGCGGTCACCCATCCAACTAATAACAAGGCTACGATGCTTAACTTGATTGTAGAGCACAACCAAATGCGAAAGGTCGTCAGACCTACATACATTTGTTATAAATTATCAATTACAAACTGCTCTTCGAAAAATACCTAAAGTAATCAATTTTAGTTCTTACTACAGGTCAACAAATTTTTGAGAGTTATGTGGTAACTGAGGATATAAAACCTGCCATCTTAGGAATTTTCAAATTCGTTTGCCGTATTTTCTAATCAAACTTAGTTAGTTAGTTATAAACACCAAAAAAACAAAAAAGATTCAGAAACAAAAATAAAGAAATTCTTTTTATACATATTTACAACAGCTAAGGTGTAAAATTAAATCAAATAAAACTTTTATTAAAAACCGATAATATATCGTCGTATATAAGTTTGGACGCGAAATCTTTTTTATTATCTAAATGCTGATGTAAGAGCTTGATATAATAAAAATGTATTTCTCATTATTTGATATGATAAATATAAGTTACAAGGAATTTTATATAAAAAAAATTCTTAAATTTTTTGTTTTAGGGTAATCTCGAACTGTCAATTTGGTAAAAAAAAGGCCATTTTTTTAATATAGACGGGTGTGAGGAGCCAAGGCTGGAAGAAACTAATAAAAACGAAATTTATATATATGAGATAAGGCCATCATGGGGATAAATTCTTTGTTTTCACAAAATTCACGGTTGTGCCATTGATATTGACCTGTGTTATCGACAGATTTAAACAAAGGCAATAATAATGTTAAAAAATATATGCCCTGAGCCCGACCTTAGATTTTTAATTTAGGCTGCTTTGTACTTCGACTTTGATTTCTTTTCTTAAAACATAATTAGTGACAACAAGTATAAGACGTTAAAAAAATGTTTAAAAGCAAAATCAAATAGAAGATCATGCATATATTGTTAGCTTCCTAAAATTATCTTCTGACTGTAAATTTAATTATACCATATCTTTGTAATACTCTAAAGTATTTTAGGACGCCACAATTGACACTTAGGACCAACCAAAAATACAAACTGAATTTTTTTGGGAGTACGATTTAAGCCGTGGAAGTATTTTATCGGCAAAATGTTATTTTTGGGTGCTAACACATATTTAATATTTTTAATTAAAGTCACACATGTACCGATTCACATAAAAATTCTGGCCCCGATAGATTTTGAAATTACCAACACTGTCATCATTGTTAGATGGCGATAAATTCTAAAAAAAATTCTTTACCTTTGGCCACATTATTATTCTTCCATCGCAAAATGTCAGGCATACAAATTTGACCCGGTTTAACAAAGATTAGTTGGGGACAAATTATAAAAAAAACCATTTTTATATCCAAACCCATAGAATAAATTTTCATAAGTTTACGAATCTGGTGGTGAATGGCTGTTTTCATCTAAGCAAGATTTGTCACATGCGATTGGGCATAGGAACACATAAACAAAAAGCATTTTTTATCGGTAAAAAATTAAATTTTGAACTCATTGGCGTAGCATCACCGCGATATTTCATGGCCCATGGGCAGAGTTGCGCTTATGTAATCCGTTAAAAATTTAGAAACATTTTATAATTTTTGTCAAAATTTCTTTATTGTGCAAATTATATTTAACATTGTTAGATGGAAAATATCTCTTTTAATATTTATACATATATACCTTAAATGCAAATGAATAAGTAAAACATTCAAAAAATTAATTTATGTATGGCTTACTGTAAATTAATTTCTTAAACGCATTTTTGGCTATTTATTATATTTTTGCTTAACCGTCTGAGCACAATATGAATTTTACATTATTATATAACAATGTTAATTGGTTTCGGGAAACATTCTAATTTAATAGGACATAGGTCCCGGGGTGTAAAACTTTTTTGACCCACTTGAAATTTAGTTAACTCACAATTACACTCAGGGAGACCTTTATTTTAACAAAATTAATGTATCAGTCAATCACTCAATTCGCTTACTAAGATAGTAAGTAACTTTAAAGTACCACTTGTCGTACTCAATTAGTCAATCATAGTTAAGATTTAAATTTGTCCTAATTACTTTCTCCAACCATTATCATAGTAGTCTACTTGTAAAGATGGACTTCAAATTAGGTTTTAAAACGTTCAAAAACCCACTTTTACAAGTAAAATTTGGTGATGAAGAAGTTAGAGGAGAGCCTCTAAGTAGGACAGTGTATCATTTTAATTAACTTAATTTATAACTAATGTGATTAGATTATGAGCTATTAAATAGTAATTAATATTAAATAAAATTTAAATTTGGATGTTTTTTACTATCAACTATAAATGGCAATTATAAGTTGCCAACAGGTCGTGATAAAAAATTTAAGCGGAATTGAAAATAAAAATTAACAAAAAAACTAAATGATCATTTAACTATTTATAAAAAACTATTTGAAATAAAATATTTAACAATATTTACAAAATCAATATCGTAAAACTGAGAAATGATCAAAAAAAATTTAATTTTAGTGCATTTTTTGGTCAAGCTGAAAAGGTTATTTATTATGTGTATTTCGAGAGCAAAAATTCTTAAAAAAAAGGTGATTAATTGTTGGAAAAAAGTTGTTTAACAATTTGCTCAAATGAGAGAAAATTGTTTTTTTAGTGTGCTAATTGTGTTTGCGAATTTAGAACATAGTTAACAAAATTTAACTTAGATATGAAATCAATAATAATTACACAGGTCAACAATTTTTGAGAGTTATGAGTTAACTACAGAGATCAAACCTGCCATATATCAAATCCGTTTACCGTTTTTCCTAATCAAACTTAGTTAGTCAGTTATAAACATTGAAATTTTTAGAAAAAAAAGGTCAAAAAACCAAATAAGATTCAAAAACAAAAATAAATTGAAATTTTATTTTTGCATATTCACAATATTTAAACTGTTAAATATATAACATTTTCATTTAAACCCGAAAATATATCGTGTCGTATTTAAGTTGGGACGCGAAATTTTTTGTATTATCTAAATGCCGATAAAAGAGCTTGATATATTAATATTTATATTTCATTATTTGTGATTAAAAATATAAGTTAAAAGGAATTTTTATATGCAAAAAAGATTTTTAAATTTTTTCTTCTTAGGGTATATTTAGATCTGTCAATTTGGTCAAGAAAGGCCATTTTTTGCAATAGACAGATCTAAGTAGCCAAAGACGGAAGAAACTAAGAACGAAAAATATATATGATGGAGATGCATTCTTTTATGTTTTCGTAAAATTCACGTTTCTTACATTGATATTTGTTGACCTGTGTTATACTACAGGTAGCCCTAATTTTCCACTCTGGTTGTTTTTCGCCAGCCCACTGCTCCAGTAAACATCGATGTTTATCTTAACACTTTTAAATATGACACTTCCTGCGAATTAAAACTTAAAAAAACACAATTAATTTACAATTTAATTTATTTATGCGTAAACTTTTTAAAATAAAATTTCAAGCCTTTTGATTTTGCTTTGAAAAATTTATTATTTTAAACCTTGGGTGCAACTTTGTTTATTGAATAACCTACCAAATTATTTTAAATAGACAAAAAATATTAATTTTATTTAAAAAACTACTTTAAAAATATTTTCATTTTGATTTTGAAATATGAACGTAGCTTAAATGTTAAATAATTTATCTTGTTTGATCATTATTCGGATAAAAAAATTGTTATTTTATTTGAGTCATATGTCCCTTGTTAGGATAACAATTTGTTTTAAGTTAATTAATAAATATAACATCCGATGATATCCATTAACAATTATTTACTAACTTAAGATGCTATGTCAATATAGCCATAGACGGAAGCCTCTATCAATAGACGATAAAGTGAAACTATTACGCATTATATTTATACGGCGCCCTTTATAACAATGCTTTTTTACAGCAAAAGACTCATAATCTTTTTTATAAATAACACGGGTCAGTAAATTTTTGAAAGTTATTACAAATACCAGACCTGCCATGATTTTCAAATCCGGTTCTCGTTTTTTGTAAATCAAATTCAAAATTGGTAACCGAGCCATAAACATTGAAAATTTTTGAAAAAATTATTTAAAAAAACAAAAGGATTAAAGAATAAAAAAATATTGAAAAAAATTATTTATATATTTAAAACAGCTAAACTATTAAATTCAAACTTCAAATAATATATTTTTTAAGACTGATAACATATCGAGTCCTATTTGGGTTAGGGTGCCAAATATTACGCATAGCATATATGTTTAATAAGCCTTATGCATCATTTAAATAAAAAATATAAATTACAAGAGATAATTATAAAAAAAAAATCTTATATTTTTTCTCTTAGGGGTTTCAAGGTTACAAAAATTTGGCTATTTTCTGATATATTCAATGTCTGAAAACTTCGGAATACGGATATATAAATTAAGACCACCATGGGTTTCCAACAGTTTCATAATCTTCTTATTTTACTCAATGATTTTTGTCGACCGGTGTAATGGTTCACTCTAGTTTTTTTGTATTCCGCCCATTCGATCCTGGGTCTGTAAAAATAATAGATTTGGTGGAATTGGCTAATTATTTTATAATTTTAGTGTCTCATTTAGGGCTTAATTTATTTTTCTGTTGTTTCAGGGCTGTATTTTCCATATTTATTTAAAATTATAAAAATTGAATGTTTTATTTCACCATATTCATATATTACCAATGTGGTATTTTTATTCCAATAGCCGGGCAGAATTATACGAGCTAAATGTAGACATGATTCGTATAGAGGTTTTTATAAACTAATTTAATGGGCACGTCACGTTTAAACAAGTTTATTTTGAAAATTTCAGATATTTTAATGATATTTACGTATATAACTTTAAATAAAGCTATGTGTAAAAAAATGTATTAAGTACTCATAAAATGGTTCCTAAAAGTCTTGCTTACTCATATACACTGGTGCTCATTAGTTTTAAAATTAGCCACCGTTGACTTTGTTTTTAACCTACATCTAAACCCTAAAGCTGGACCTAGAATATTCCAATGCATGATTACACTGTATTGTGCAATAAGAGATTAAAATTAGGCATACAGTACACTTTAGAGTTCAACGCCCAGTCTATTAAATCCTTTATTAAATTCAATATTGATTAAATATGTATATTTTAAATTGTAACAATATTTTTAAAATCAAATTCTTCGATGAAGAATACACCTAATAAATAATGTGACAAAACATTATTGTCAAGAATCCTTTGTTTACATCAAAACAACAAGTGTCATCCTCCCCCCTTTTTTTAATTAAAAGATAGTGTAATATCCTATTATTATCATCTACTTCGAAAGTTAAAACAATTTTATCGCGTTGGCTCAATCTAAACCAAAATCTGATTAAGTCATCAAAAACAAACACGCTTTTTTTGACACCTTCATTAAATTATCATGGCAAGTTTTAGAAGGTGAGTTACCTAGAAATGGTCTATTTTTTGCGAAAAAAAATGTAAACAATTTAATTTTATTGAATAGGGCCGATGACCTATCCACGAGGTTACAGTTCTTCCAAAAAATTAGTAAACTTTCATTTGCGACAACCATATGTCAAATAATGTTACGATACGTTATTTTTGAATTAATGTAAAAACTCAATTTTGACTCACTTAAATAAAACTTTAGAATCTAAAGTTTTTTATGCAAAACGAAGTTTGTTTATTCTAGATAACTGCCCTAAACCGTTTGCACTAAACAGATTTTAATAATGTTAACTTTTGGGTGCTTAAAGTAAAATTTATAGGGCTCAGGCCCCAGTTCCTGCCTTATGGTACACCAATCCAAATTGCTCTCAAGGCATAAATCATGTGTTTATATACATTTTAAAAATGAAAAAGCATCCTTGATACTAGAAATTCACTAATAGCGGAAGTCAAAAATCCGAGTTTCGAGAACAGAAATATAAAGGACCAAAACTTCTTTGTATGCTTTGAGGAAAAGAAAATAGATTAATTTATAAGTTTTTCGCAAGAAAAATTGACCATGATTATATGTGATTGTTTAACTATTGAGTGAAAGTTAAAGTTGCTCTGGTAATTAAATCCTTTCCGTCCAAGTCTATGCCATGTTTGTTCATTTAATAAACTAAAAATGTTAATAAGACTAATTCCACGATTATTATTTCTTCTAATAGCCAATGCTAATATTGATTTTAACGTAAGGTCTTACCTTAAACTTATTATTATGATTGGTCAATATTATAAATACATAATATACCTTGACTTCTTAAATAACAATACCAAACAAAAAACAGGTAATTTAAGTGGGGATATGGTCACTATCACGAAAGTCCTACGTCCATATAGCCATTATGAGATATAACTGCAGACCTTCTTTTCATTGGCTCGCTTTAAATTGTTCCCGGTGTTATTTTGGTATGGCTTGAAGGGGAATGGCTTAGTCGTGTGTCGGAAATGGAAAATATTTTTTAAGACTCTTACTACTCTTCTCCATATAAAAAAATGGGATGGAGACTCAGTTAAAAAGGCCTTACATGCAATCTAGTTGGGTATGAACTTGCTTAAAGACAAATTTTTTTTTATATTTCTAATTCGAAATGTAACTAGTGAATTACATCTAAATTTCGACCCTGTTCCCTCTGGCCCGGCCCCAGAAATAAGATGACATTAAAAGTAATACGATTCAGTTAATAGACTTAACCTATCGCAAAACGGGAATTACAAAAGAAAGCTAGGCCCAGAAAAAGTAGAACCTAATATCGAATTGGGTAAGAAATTCACCCCAAGAATAATTTAATTGAATTTTATTAGTTTTCAATTATTTTATATTTTAAGTTTTAAAGGTAATTATTGATATAACAAAAATACAGTTGTTTAAAGGCTTAAAATTTTTTAAGGTTGGATAGTTTAAAGATATTTCGGTTAAGGAGGGTCAAGGGTGCCCTAAATCATCCAGTTAAAATTAAATTTTAAATTTGAGAAACGTTTATCCAAGAGGTTGTGCTTTGTAAAAGAAAAAGCTTGTAGCACAGTCGGTTAGTTAATTCCAACATTTTTATACAAGCCCCCGCTTTTTAAAACTATAAATAATATGAGTTGTAAGAAATAATGTGATTTTTGTACCCTAAAGAAAATACGTTAACAAAAAAAATCATGTGAAATGCAAAGATTTTAACCTAAAAACATCACATGTAAAAAATATTTTAGCCACGATATTTGTAAATTATAATTCAAACCATTTTATATGATTTTAAAAGAAATTCAGATTCATGATAACTTAAATTTATTTCAAGTAATTTTTTATAATTACACAGGCCAACAAATTTTTGAGAGTTATGTGCTAACTACGGAGATCAAACCTGCTACTTAAGGATTTTCAAATCCGTTTACCGTTTTTTTAATCAAACTTAGTTAGTCAGCTATAAACAATAAAAATTTTAGAAAAAATGCCAAAAAAAAACAAAAAAGATCTAAAAATAATAGTAAATTGATTTTTTTTGCATATTTACAATAGCTAAACTGTTAAATTCAAACTTCAAATAAAACTTCTATTAAAAACTGATAATATATCGATTATCTAAATGCTGATGTAAGAGCTTGATATACTAAAAAAATTTATTTCTAATTATTTGATATGATAAATATAAGTTACAATGGATTTTTATATGAAAAAAAAAGTTTCTTAAATTCTTTCTTTTTAAGATATTCTCGATGTGTCAATTTGGTTAAAAAAGGCTATTTTTCCAATATGGACGGATGTAAGGAGCCAAGCCCGGAACTAAGAAAAACGAAATATACATATGAGATAAGACTATCGTGGGGATAAATTATTTTATGTTTTCATAAAATTCACGGTTGTGCCATTGAAATTTGTTGACCTGTGTTAAAACACTCAATCCAATGTTGTTATATTTTTTGGTCTAAAAAATTATTGAAATTGGGTTACTCTTATGCCCTAACATATTAGAAGATGAAATCATTTAGTTTCAATATTGCAAATTGATTATCATCTTCTCTGGATTGAGAATTGTACTTAAACCGGTCATAGAAAATTTTTTAATAGGCGCCCTCTTAATTCAACTTTGTTCGGGCCTAAAAATCAATCATCGTAAGCTATTTAATAGCTTTAAAATTAACAAACAGGTGAACAACTTTATAATAGAAAGTTGTTCAGGCATCTAACATCAGACCTAGTGTAAGAAGATCCACAACATTTTTTTCTGTTAAGGCCGGGCGACCTTGTACGCATGTAAACTTTGTTGTGTTCTAAACTTCAAGTAAGTAACGTTGAGCATGGTTAAGTTAGATGGCCGCCAACGATTATCAAAGCCTTTTATTTTTCTGAGGACTAAGGCCTAAAGACCTAGGTCACCGGCGCGTGTTCCTCATTTAACTCCGCGGGACATGCTGTAAATAGAGTTAAAAGTGGTAAAACTTTAACGGGCAAACTGTCCCCTCGTGTTGGGAAAAGTCTGGAGCAAACTCCTATACCACAGGTCTTTTTCTGTTACGCTGACATTAAAAGAGGTAGTGTGAAAAATACAGCATTTTTCCCAACAACGCCATTCGTAATTATGGGAATTACTGAGCACATTTTCCAAGTTTGTAACTTATTTTTTAAAACTTTATAATACAAATAGTGCGATGAGCGCTTAGGTAAATTGATTTTTCATAATTAAAAAATAGAGTAAAATTGGTAACAAAGATGCCTTTCACCTAAAATAAAAAAATCAACAAATTGCGTCTAATTTAATTAGGCATGATATATTACACAGGTCAACAATTTTTTGAGAGTTATTAGTTAACTACAGAGATCAAACCTACCATCTTAGAGAATATCAAATCCGTTTACCGTAATTCCTAATCAAACTTGGGTAGTCAGTTATGAACATTAAAAATTTTAGAAATAAAGGTTAAAAAACGAAAAAGGATTTATAAACAAAAATAAATTGAATTTTAATTTTGGCATATTCATAATAGTTGAATTGTTAGATTCAAACTTCAAATAATATTTTCATTAAAAACCGATAATATATCGTGTCGTAATTAAGTTTGAACGCGAAATATTTTGTATTATCTAAATGCCGATGTAAGAGCTTGATATATAATAAAATTTATTTTTTATTATTTGTGATTAAAAATATAACTTACGAGGGATTATTATATACAAAAATTTTAAAAATTTTTTTTTTTTGGGGTATATTTAGATCTGTAAATTTGGTCAAAAAGGGTCATTTTTCGTTATAGACGGATTTAAGGAGCCAAAGACGGAAGAAACTAAAAAAAACGAAAAATATATGAGATTATTAAAACATCATGGGGATGCATTCTTTTACGTTTTCATAAAATTCACGCTTCTGACATTGATATTTGTTGACCTGTGTTATTTACAAAAATGCAAAACAAAATATTACATATTATTTTCAAAGACCAATTTTCAAATTCGGCTCATATTCACCCCAACTCAACCCATCAGCTAATTTAAAATATTAAGCCAGCCTAGTTTATAATAATTTTTAAAAGTAGCAACATATTGGTAAAATTATTGAGCTGAATTAAACGTAATTGAATCGAACAAAAAATGGTTCAATAAGAGTATCATATAAAATCCCTTGTAAGCAATCTGTTTTTATTTATTACAGCCTGCGCCTAAAATTTTACAAAACTAACCCGGCCCTATTTATTTTTTGTAGATCGGCAACAGGCGGGGTCGGTTTTTAAGTCCTATGAAAATCTAATATATATATCAAATTCAAACTACCAATAGTGATTTAATATAAAATAAAATTTAGATAAAAATTTATAAATCACATATAAAAATCAATGTTAATGTCATAAAATTTATATTTTTCGCATCACGCGTCTAATTAGAAGTTGGAGGGGAAGTAAATTCCAATCTTTTCTAAAATTATTCTTAAGATTAGCTGATTCGTAAATTTGAAGCGTATTTACAAGGTTATATTGGGTTTTTCGAGCTCTGTCAAGGAATTGATCAACCATAAATGTGTATAGGAATAAAGAATAAGCCCTTTTATCTATAATGCCGATATTTTCACGAGCAAGAGCTAAGTGACTGTCAATTCGATGGCAATATTCTTCGAAAAGATGCACTAGAGCTACCGTTTTCCTTTGAAGGCCCTTTAAGGGTTTGCCTCTATTTCTCCACACAGAGAGAACGTCATTCGGACTGAGGTTGTGCTATAAGGGCAATATTTATATAAAATAAGTCCAAAAATATACTTGATTAAATGATAAATATAGCCCAAGAGTTTTTTTTTCAAATTCTTTTGGTCAAAATAAAGACATATAATATCTAAATACATACACAAATATACCTTTTAAAATTTTCTGTAAAATATATCTCAAGTCAGGAGCCTCAAAAAAATCAATAGAAAAAATTGATATACAAGCATTAATATTTATTTTTATAAAGAATAAAAATTTAATACACCAAAATTAAAACTGTCTCAATTTATATAATTAAATAACAAGAAGGTACAGTAAATTTCAAAGTTTAAAAACAAATTCCTGCAATAACTTGATGCAATAAATCACGTGGAAGGCTAATTTGGTTTTTTATTACATCCTTAGGGAGAGAACGAATGACATTCATTAATCCAAACGATTTAACCAAAGGTGAAATAAATTGTTGGATTATTATGTTATTAGGTGTTTGATCTTCTACTATATAAATATATAAAAATTATTAGATTAAAAAAAATTAGTTAGATCAAAGATATTTATATTTCTTATATTTAAAATAAATTAAAAAATTTTTTTACTTAAGCATATACAATTATCTTTTATACCTCATAAAAAAAGTAATATATATTATTCCAAATAAGAAATAATAGTAATTATGATTAAAATTTAATATTTTAATACATATAATGTAAAGTTATTAAATATATACTTATTATTAATTAAAATTAAAAAATGCAATATAGCATTTTCTTAAAAAAGGACCCACCTTTGCTTATTCACCAAAATTTAATTCATTTAAGACAAATAATTGAGGGTTGAGTTTTAATACTTATTTAAATTTTTTTTTAATTAGCAAAAGAAAAGAAAAATCAAGATGCCACAAATTATTAAAATTTATCCCATTTGTAATTAATTTTTAATTCCTTCTATTTCTTTTTAATAAAGAAAATAAGAAAAGGTTAATCTAAAGGGTGTATCTTGCAAATTTGTATTTTTCAAAAAACAAATTTAAAATATTTTTTAATTTCTTTAATAATTTAACTAAATTTTGTTAATTGTATTAAATAAAATTGCTTAAACAAGACATACCCCAAAATGTTCCAATTTATTATCTTTTAAAAAAATTTTTAATCGTATACAAGAAACAACAAAATAAATAAAAATTACAAAGTATTTTGTATGGTATTTGATATAAAGGTGTATTGATTTGGTCTATGTAACTTTCAAAAACATTAAAGTTTTGAAATATATTATCATTTTCTATAGTTTTCTCTCTTGATTGAATCATTTCAACTAATAGTGTGATATCATTAATTTTTTGAAAAATCTAAAATTATACCTTATATATATTTTACATAAAACATTGCCCTTCCTATTGGACTATTAGGAACTTTTGATTTGTTAACCATGGAATCAAAAGAATTCTCCCAGAATTTAAATTTGATTTTTTTTATATCATTATTTACACCCTCTAATAAGATCTATGACAAAATTAAAATCAATATCAAAGAATATTAATTACTAAAGATTTTCATTAAACTCTAATACCTGACTAAGCGTTATGTTATATGCCCGCATAATATAATTTTCTCTCCTAATTTGAAGAGGAGATAGCATACAACAAAGGTAACTTTCATAATCATTATTTCTATAAAATAATCTAAATGCACTAATAAACTTAACAAGATTTATGCAAAAATCTATATCGGCCCCACTCAAATTATCACGCATTCATTTAAAACAAATGCTTCGAAATTCAAATTTTGTGCTTTCCCAAAATTAAATAATAATGGACCAGGATGATATATGGGATAATATTGACAATGATATAACAGATGAAATTATATTAGCTTCACAAATTCCCACTACAGATTCCAGATTGAATGGTAAAAGGTATGCAACTTTTTTATTTTTGCAACTTTTATATATTGAATTTATTTTTTTATTGTCCTATTAATACATTTTTGAAAAGATATGTCTCACATCATGACCTGACAAACAAATTGAATGCTTTGGTACAGGAAAACAAAACTTTGAATGAGTCAATTTGTTTTTTTAAGCACGAACTTCACACATCTGAACAACGCGAAGCTCACAAAAATGAACAATATTCATGTCATCTAAATTTTATTAAAGAAAAGTATGAAAATGATTTTCATTCACTTAAAGAAGAAATTACTAAAAAGGTATTATTTTAAATATTATTAAAGTTATCTTTTAAATACTTTAACTATAATTTTATAACCACTTTTACTTTGTAAATATATTTCCTCTGTTTTAGGAAGAGGAGATTAAATATTTAAAGGTTGAGTTTATGGCTCACACGAAGCAAATGGAGGAGGCAATAGCTAGCAAAGATATTGCTCCATTACAAAAAAATGAACCAGCATCTGAAAATTTGAAAATAAAACCATGCCTTAAGGTGTTTGAATACAATATGTGCAATATAGCTAAACAATTTTCAATTCTTATAGCTCTTTGCTGTGAAGAGCTAATAAAAATGTAATTTTTCTTTTAATATTATATTTAGTTCCTCAGGCTTCCAATGGGATTAATTTTTCAAATTGATAGCCAGTTAATGCATGAAATGAAATTAAATGAAGAAGATGTAAAGAGCGACACACTTATGGATAAACTTTGGCTTTGCAACTATCACATTTTGCATATATCTAATTTCATTTTGGCATCATATGCACAGACTCTTATCATTGATTGCAAAATAACAGATTTTGCTATGGATGATAGCATTACCTTGGTAAAAATGGATAATTACAACATATGTAGAACAATATCAAAAATACTAACAAGTATAAGTGCAATTGTACAAAGTATGAATGCTATGGACTTTAAATTTTGCACAAAACTTGAGCTAGCCTCTCGCTCTGCACCTATAATATACAAAGGTTTAGATATTAACAATGCTTTCAGCCATTGATTAATTTTTTAAATTAAAATTAGACATTTTTGTTATCTGAATATACAAAGTTTGTAATTTTTAAATATTGCTCAAAAATATCTTTTATAAAACAAATTTTAGATTACTGGCCAGCCATCAAAAATTCTCCTCAATACGTTAATTTAGAAATTACAATTCATGCATTCTATATAATATATTGTCTGAATCATGTAAATATTATTATTGTATCTCTTCAGTATTTTATATACGCAAATCAAATTTTTTTGGGAGTTATGAGCTAACTACAGAACTTATCTTAGGAGTTTTCAAATCCGTTTACCCTTTTTTCTAATTAAACTTTGTAAGTCAGCTAAAAACATTAAAAAAATTTGAAATTTTGCAATAATTTACATTTAAATTAAACACTATGGTTGTGATGACTCCTCATTCAAAAACATAAATAAATTTAGATTTATTTCTTGTTTTTCACCAATTATTTTTGTTTTAAAAAAAAATTATTTGATTCAATAAATTACTGTGATTATTGTTTTTTTTTCAATGCCTCACCTTTTCCCTATTAGTTATTATCTATGTGTATTAAAATACATAAAGTATAACATATCAGTAAATTAATCATTAAACGTAATATTTCCTGATTTTAATATAGTAAATGTTTTATTGTTATTCGCGATCTGGCTAAAGTGCCGTTTTAACTTTAGTCACAATTGTAGAATAAGCAAACAATGTAGTTTTTCGTATTATTCACTCTTTTCTTTGTAACGAAGTCATATATTTTTGTTCAAATTACGCAGAGCAATTTAAAATTTAAGAAGCGTTGAATTTTGCTAATTAATGCGAAATTTTAAATTGTAAAAAACACATATCACTGATATTCGTTGTGTGTTTGACCAATCAAAATAATTTGACTACAAATATGAACAGATTACACTGCGTAACAAATTTTTGAGAGTTATAAACCAACTGCAGAGATCAAACCTTCCATCTTAGGAATTTTCAAATTTGTTTACCGTTCTAATCAAATTTTAGAGCTAAAAACATTAATTTGAAATTAAAAAAAAAGAAAAAAGATATAATAATAAAAATAATTTGAAAATTATTTGTATTCACAACAGCTAAACTGTTAAAATTAAACTTCAAATAATATTTTCGTTAAAAATTGATATATCGTGTCGTATAAGGATGGGTGCCAGATATTCTCTATTATCTAAATGTTAATTTAAGAGCTTGACTAAAAAATTTATTTCTCATTATTTGATATAAAAAATTTCCAGTTTTTTACTATGCAGAAAAAATTGTAAATTTTTTTTTTAATGTATTCTCGAGGTCACAAAATCTGTCAATTTTTTCAAAAAAGGCCATTTATATGAAATGGACGAAGAATTTTCGAAGGCTAAAGAGACTACAAAACGGAATATATATATGAGATTAGGCCATCATGGGGATCCATATTTCAGGGTCAAAAACTTCTTTTTTATTGCATTAATATTTGTCCCTGTGTATGGCAGATAACTCAGTGAAAAAATTGAGCAAATAAAGAGAAGTTTTTAATTGTTTGACTAATTTTAAAATTAGTGAGTTGCGAAAAACGGATAACGAATTAAATAAGCTCACTATATTTTTCTATTGGGAATATTTGAAAATAAAATTTGGTTACAGGTGTAAAAGAATATCTTGCTCCGTTTATTTGCTATTTATAATGGTTCATTATGTTATCTCAGCTTGATAAGGAAGAAAACATTGAGACCGCTCTCAATGGCATAACCCTTATTCACCTATTATCTCACGAACCTTCCCGAAACAGGTATTGGGGTTTACAACTTAATTTAAATTTTTAAACCACCTATCCAACAAAGGGGAATCATAAAATATTTTAGTTAGAGCACTTTTTAATTACACACATTATTGCGAAACTCTCGGAAAATAAATTATTAGATTGTTAAATGATATTTTATATAAGTATTGGTTAATATTGGTCCTGTTTTTTGGCAAAAATTACAAAAATAATTTGAGATAAAATGTGTCTTAAATTTTTAAAAAAATATTTTTAAATTAATTTGATTATATTACAGGTCTAGAAGATTATTTAGCAAAATTAACTTGGAGTACCTATCATGTATTTTTTTTTCAATGTTTTTCATCAGCCAAAAATTCTCAAAAAACATTAGTAAACTAGTCTAAATCAACTATTTAATAGATAAATGCTGGTTACCATACCATTGGTTTCGATGTTACATCAAAATTAAGCTCGTTTTTAAAAACTGCATATATGTTTAATTTTATAATGTATTTTTTTTGATATGTTAGGCTCCCAAATTTTTTTTAATAGTACAAACTTAGGTTTGTAAAATAATATTGGGAATTTAAGCTGTTAAATATAGACTTGTAAACTTTCTAAAAATAATCAAATTTTTTCCATTTAGCTCTCAAGTTTTTTTTGATTGTCCACAATTAATTTATATATAAATATTATCTTGTTAAAAAATTTAAACTTATTGGAATTTCTTTTTTTTAGAATTTGTTTTATCATTAATATTCTTTGTTTTTTAATTTAAGGGTAACGCTTAATTTGTGTTTTTAATATTTATATTTGATTAGGAAAAGGGTTAAACTTCGACCCCCTATCTTCACCAAATTGCTGAGCTTTTTTCACTCGAAAGATTTATTGGATGACTGTTTAACCTTATGTGCCGATACATTCGAATTCTTAGATTTCCCATTATGTCATGCCGGTTCACGAATTTTATCTCGACGTTGCAAGCAAAATGGTAAATGTTTGTAAATTAGACTATGTTATTATAACATTGATTTAACCTAAATGATGAGCCTTTATTTAACCAATCTAGTCAAATCTATTTGGCCTCTTTTCATGCCAGATTTTTAAATTTAGAGAAACCAATTCGATTAAATATTAATGGATTCAAACATAAATATTACTCAATAGAGGTAGGGGAGCGGAGTTTTATAAGCTCTGACCTCATATAAGCACTGTAAACGTTTTGAAAATAACTGTGAGAAACGTTGACTATGTGACAGAAAGATTCTTGATATACAAATTTAGTTTATTTCTCTATTCTTAATTTAAATAATTTAGCAATAGACCGGTGTTTCTTTGACTCATTACTCGATATTGGTTTACCTTATATCGATGAAAATGTTGCCAACAAGAATAAAACTTTAAAAGTGGAATATACAATGCAGGTATTTTGTTTTTCAAGGCCTCAGTTTGTTATATATATATCTTTTTCAATATAACAACTGTACAAATTAATTGCTTATAAATTATAATTATTTTTAAATTTAGATTTTGTCTTTCCTATACAAAGCTTTTCGCGAGAACCTCAACCTTGACCAACTATGCCCCATATGTGGATCAAAAGTTTAAACAATTACTCATTATAATAAACTGTTCATTAATTATTAAAGAGCTTCCACCTTTAAAACTTTTTTTTTAAATTATATAAGTTATGAAAATAGCTATATAAAAGTTTATTTGTCGAAAATTTATTAGATCCTCCATTACATCGCCCAAGTTCTAACTTTCATTTGTCGCATTTACCCAAACGTTCTCATATGTCGTGTTAGGAGTCAAGCTCAAAATTTTACCAATTCGAAAACTATACTCACTGACATACTAACCATTTTTCATTTAATGCAACAAAATTCGACCCCTTGGCGGCGGCATAATGTAGCATTATTATTATTATTACTATTATTCATCATATTTATTTCACAAATCGGCAAATTTTAAAGTCACCTCATACGCCCAAAAAATAATATTATTAACTGTCCTGATTTCAAACTTCTTTTTCCTTTTTATAAGATAGCTTTCGCCAAATTATATTATTTAATTTAAAAAAATAAGATTGCAAAGCCAAAAAATATTGCAAAAATATCTTCCATAGATAAAAATATTTAGTCTATAATTTATTATCGATTGAAAATTTCATATTAATAATCAAGATTAAACGTTCAAATTTGGACAACAAAATATGTTTGGCATCCAAACTTATATATAATGGATTTTTGTACCAGGATATAATTAATATATTATTTTTTGCTGAAAGGCTAATTTTAAGTTATTTTATATGAAATTTTTTTTGAGTGTCTTTTAGTGTAAGTTATTCCTTTTCATGTTTATAGCAGGCTATAAAAACTGATATTTAAAACGATAATAAGTATTGAAAAGCCTAGTTTATATAACTGAACAACTTGTTGAATATTTATTATAACAATAATAAATTTATTGTATTACACAGGTCACAAATTTTTGAGAGTTATGAGCTAACTACGGAGATCTGTCATCTTACGGATTTTTAAATCCGTTTACCGTTTTTTCAAATCAAACTTCGTTAGTCAGCTATAAACATTAAAAAATTTAGAAAAAATGCCAAAACAAAAAAGATTCAAAAACAAAAATAAATTGAATTTTTTTTTGCATATTTACAACAGCTTAACTGTTAAATTACTTATAACTTTTATTTAAAACCGATAATATATCATGTCGTATTTAAGTTTGGACGCGAAATATTTTGTATTATCTAAATGCTGATGTAAGAGCTTGATATACTAAAAAATTTTATTTCTCATTATTTGAAATCATAAATATAAGTTAGAAGGGATTTTTATATGAAAAAAAGATTCTTAAATTTTATCTTTTTAGGGTATTCTCGATTTGTCAATTTGGTCAAAAAAGGTCTTCGATATGAACGGATGTTAGGAGCCAAGGCCGGAAGAAACTAAAAAACGAAATATATTTATGAGATAAGGCCATTATGGGGATAAATTCTTTTGTGTTTTCAAAATTCACGGTTGTGCCATTGATTTTGTTGACCTGTGTTATAAAACAGGTCGACAATTATTGTAAAAATAAGTTGCAATTAAATTAAACCCACATCCGATTTGATAACATTTTTTTTGTTTTTACCATTAATTTTTGTTATCCTTCTATAAACATTATTAGAATGACACAAAAGAAACTTTATTTATATATATTAACTAAACTTAGGTTTTTAATTAAAGTAATATATTGATTTTAATTATCATAATAAAATATTTTATCATATACAGAGTTAGACTTTGTTTAAAACCCCCAAAACCTAAATGGGCAATTTTAAAAAAGCTTGAAGAATTAAAATTCATCTTTTCTTATAGTTATCTCATTTTTTTCATTTTTTAAATGATTCTGGTGCCTTGGCCTTTTTTATCAAGGAGAAAGCGAGGTATACACCTCTAATAATTCTGACTATTTCTGACGACAATATTGCTTTCCCGGGTTAAGGTCAAAGCCCAAATGGCTATGGCGTCCTCAAATTGGGGAGTACGAGACAAAATTTAGTAAACATTTTTGTGATGTAAAGTATTTAGGATTAAGTTAAGCGGTTTAACAGTTTGTATTTTAGAAATTTCATCAATAATAATATAGTAATATGCCTACCCACAATTATGTTTCAAGTTAAAACAGTGTAAATATATTAAATAAACGAATTTTTTGTTATCTTTAGGAAACTCGTGAAATCAATCAAACTCTCACGAATAGTACCACAAATTGTTCTAACGCTAATACTAACATTTGCGGTGATAATGCAAGTCTAAACTTGCAACATCCACTTAGACATCCTCATTGCAGTTACATTGACCAGTGCAGGATTATGAGTTATTTGGTTGAATTAGTGCCCATTTATTTCAATCATAAAGAAGATGATCGGATTTACCGCGATAGTATAATTTATCATAATTGAATTCTATGAGATGACAAATTTTTAAAGAATATTTATTCGAAAAATTTTTAGTATTTAGCTATTAACTTAATTTCTTTGTGTTTCAATATAACTGTTATAATTTTAAATATATACAGCTATATATGAATTCATCGAACCTTATATGGTACCCGAAGAAAAAGCTCAGATGCTCAGTTATTTTAATATTTAATGCTCATTTATGTTGTTCATATAATAATCACATCGAAATAAACAACTTCTCGCCTAAACAAAATTACATTTATATCTGAGTTATTCTTGCCTTCCTAACTAACATATATATCTGTGTTATTTGTGTTTAAAATTAAGTCAAAAAATGTTAACATTGCGTCATTGAGCATTAAAATCCTTCCATAGTTTTTTTGGTGTCGAGTAAAAGTATTAAGTGGCACTTATTACGTTATTCGAAAGGTCGATATAGGTGCACCTTAAATTTTTTATACCACCTTCGTTCCAAAACTCTGACCTTTTTAGATTTTGCCCTCTGAACAATTTATTATTAATCCCTAATGCAAAAAGGTTACCTTTTGGTTACCTGTCCGGAAATGCAATTAGTCCTTTTTATTTTTAAGTGTCAAACTAATCATATAAAATGAAAGCTACAATTATTAGCTGTGTGGTATTGTGACCAATGCACCTCTATAATTTAATATTGCTTAAAAATTTTTATTTTACTATGAAGATTAAAGTAGTCCAGCGAAATCCGTAAACTCGCCACACAGGTCAAAAAATCAAAAAGAAAGCCGTCAAATGCTAATAAAAATTTTCTAAACAAAAAAGTATTTTAATTTAAAATTTCCTCAACCTTCTTAATTAGAGTCTTCCAGGTCCAATTCTATATTGTTAGGGCCCAATACTAAAACATATAATTGTCTATTGCCTAAAAAATTTTGCGCTTTGATTCGGCTAGGGAAAATTTCGAAAATTAAAGAATTTAAAATTTCGATTTAGGCTTTACAATTTTATATTGATGTCCTGAAATCGCTGAATTAGAGATAGCAAATTTTTTTTACTTATACAGATAATTAGGAAATTGGTTGTGTTGTTATAAAGCCTCTTTATCAACAATTTTCATTTGTAAATATGTAGTAGATGTAGAGGGCATTTAGAGCGATTTGGACATCCTCAATAATTAAATTGTCTTATCTGCTTTGTAAGTGCAAAAAAATTTAAATAGCACAGGTCAATAATTTTTGAGTGTTATAAGCTAACTACAGAGATTAAACCTGCCATCTTACGAATTTTAAAATCAGTTTACCGTTTTTTCTAATCAAACTTAGTTAGTCAGCTATAAACATTGAAAATTAAAAAAAGGTCAAATAAACAAAAAAAATTCAAAAATAAAAATAAATTGAAATTTTTTTTTTGCATATTCATTACAGCTAACTTGTAAAATCAAACTTTAAACAATATTTTTATTTATAACCGATAACACTGGACAACAAATATTGGACGACCCTAAGCATCATTAATGGCAACTATGGTTTTTGGTCAAGGTTTTGGCGCTGATCACGAATATAAAATCAGAATTTTAGCCAATGCTTCAGATCTTTAATTATTCGGTGTCAAAGTTGAGATTTTTCAATTTTGGGGGTATTTTGGGTTTCTATATCATAAAACCTATGGGTAGTAACAAAAGTTTAAAAATATATTTAGATATCGGAAACATTCATTATTAACGTAAGGCGTTTTAATTTTTTTATAATGTTTATTTTTTATTTTTATAAAATTAGTGGTTTCTGTCATAAAATTCGTTTTTTGATCCTAAATAACTTCAAAGTAAATTGCTAATAATTTTAGGTAATACCCTTTTTTAGATAAGTTTTTTGTAAGGAATCTGAATATGCCACTAGTTTTTTTTGGAAAATTAATAGTTAAAGAAATTTTGTGAATTTTTTTTGAACTTTGGACGCGGTTAAAAAAAAATTGGAGGCATTGGAAAAAAAACTAAACCCGGGATCGTTATCGCAAGAAAATTCTCTACAAAACCCTTGAAAAATCGTTTGTGTTGTTTTTTTTTGTTATCCAGTGTAATATATCGTGTCGTATTTAAATATGAACGCAATATTATATAATTTGCTGATGTAAGAGCTTAAAATTTATTTTTCATTATTGTGATAATGAATATAAGTTACGGATTTTATGGGAAAAAAAAGATTCTTAAATTTTTTCGTTTAGGGTATATTAAGATCTGTCAATTTGGTCAAAAAAAGCCATTTTTTGTTATGGACGGATCTAAGGAGCCGAAGGCGGAAGACGGAACATATATGAGTTAAGGCTATCATGGAGATGCATTCTTTTATGTTTTCATAAACCTATTTTTGTGACATTGATATTTGTTGATGTGTTATAAAACATAATCTAATAAAAAATTTGTATTTTTCCTAATATTGACAAAATTTGAGCTATTGCTTGATGCCCTAGTATATGCTATCCTAATCTTCATGCCCCACAACATATACCTTAAAACGACCAGTTATTTCATAACTCTGATGCAAAATTTAAGATATGGAATGTTCTTAGGAACATCAACCAAGTTCGACAAAAAGAGTAATTTTCAAATCTACCCGGTCGGCATTTTGAAAATTATTAATTTGGATTAGCCAGCTAATATCCAAACGCCAACTTATATAAATAGTTAAGGAGTTCAATAATTTTTTTTCCGAACCTGTTTATGTAGGTATTGCATTTTTCTGACAGTTGAGTGTAAATTTTATCTGAAATTGATTAAATTTTGTTATATATATTATACAAATCTTTTAGGATTTGTAGAAAAAAAAACGCGTCGTTGATCTTTTATTAAACTTTCAATCAGATTCATTATTTACGTAAATAAAAAGGTATATTTTTTTTATAACAGAGGTGGACATCGATTACAAAAACACAATAAAAATGCAAAAATCCTAAAATTTTTATATCGTTTAAAAGTTTTTTTTAATTTAATAAAATAGACTTCTAATAAAAAAAATTTTCTGCATATATCCCAAAAAACGTAATAACATGTGGTCTGCGGGGACAACTTTATGAAATAGCCTTGAGAAATTCCGAAATCATTTTTTCATTTTGTTTGTCGCACATTTTTTAATGTTAATGTTAGACACTATACAAAATGAATACAATGAAGTTTTACATGATTAACAACCCTTATTTGGAATCATTTTGTATCTCCACATTTCGATAAATGTTAGGTCGGAAGAGATGAGTTAGATATAAATATATTTGTGCCCTAGATTTAATTCTTTACCTTTCTTTAAATCCAAAATCTATGTTTTTTAAATTGTTTAAACTATAAATTCGCTAAATAAATAAAACACCTCACCCTTCACTATTTATTTAAGCGTATATAAAAAAATTTGTTAGTCATTCATTTATGATAATTTTTAATAATAAATTTTTTAAATATTGATTGTTTTCTTTTGTAGTCTCTAGAAAATTTGAGAAAAAATGAAAAATTTAATATGTATTTTATTACAACATGTTTTCGAATTTAAAAAATGAAATGAAATTTTATTTAAAATTTGAGAGTTATAAACTCGCAAAAAATACAATATTGTCCTTTTTTAAAATAACAGCGGTTTGACCTTATAAGAAATGGTAAATCTATTTAAAATATGATATCTAATTCTCGTATTTCTTTGTTTTGTAAAATTTTTTGTCATATGTGCTGTGCCAATTGAGGTATGCCAAAAATTTTTTAGGCATGCCTGGAATTTCCGACCCATGTTTACAAGTTTAAAAATATTAATTTATTCGTAGGTTGTTAATGTTGTTGTTGTTGTTTTTAACCCATGCGCTTGAAAAGGGATGAGGGAGGCTCTGAGGTGTGAGCGAGTTTGAGGCGGCTAAGATGGGGTTTGTCCATAGATCCAGGGGATTTATGGAGGTCCCACGTGAGGGGCACGATAACCAATGTAGAAGATTGTCAGTCGCTTCTTTGCAGTCGATGCACTTGTCGTCTGTTGAATAGACGCGAATACGGAAGTCTGCTAGTAGATAACAGAAGCCTGATCTTAGCTGAGATAATAGATCTTTCTCGCCTGGGGAGGGTTTTTTCGGATTGTGATATGGGAGGAGGCCAACAATTTAAAAGAATGGGAGGAGGTTTATAAGATTTAATTGTATTGCAGACAACCTCGGTATGAATTTGTTTAAGCAACTGTTTTGTTGTTAGGTTGAAGTCAAGTAAATGACTGATGCGTGGAAAGCTGATTGAGGGCAAAGTATTTTTCATCGATCGAGCAGGGGCATCAAGATGAGAGAGTTCGTGACATGGGTGATCGGAAGAGATACAGGACGCCAAAAACTGATCGCATAGTAGTTGCGAGTGAGGTTTGATTGGAAGAATTTGTGTTTCTTTGTGAAGGTGATTTGCTGGGGTAATTTTAAGGCAGCCCAGGTGCGCAGGGCGCCGTTTTGTGCCGATTGAAGTTTGTCGAGGTTGGACTGAGAGCTGTTGGAAACCAAACCGGGGCGGCGTAGTTGATTATAGAGCGAGATATCGCCTTGTAGCTAATGGATAATGTTAGCATCCTCTAAAATTTAGAATTTTAAATTCATATGTTACCCTAATCCAAATTCAAAATTTTCTGCCACTATAGCATGTATTGAGAGAGATCAAAGAATAGCCATCTTTGATCCTTATTATTTAATTTTCGAACACTTTTACTGAATAATTTACATTCGCTCAGCTTGATTATGCAGATTTATAAATGCAAATGTTGTTACACTAATTTTTGATCTAAAGTTTAGAATATAACGGAAAGTTTCCGGTCAATATACTTAGATATACATTTTTATAAAAAAACCTAAACTCTTCTTCATTTTTAAAACGCCGTTCATATTGGTTTTGGAATAAAAAATTATGAAAACTTCACATGAAGTTTAAAAAAGGCCTTTGAAAGAATTTTGGAAACAGGTGAAAACTCAAAGTTTTAAGCAAACGTAGAAGTAAAGGTTTTTGCTGTTTCCTAAAATAGTAGAAGATAGGTAAATTCCCATAGGGATCAGCTATCATCTCATTCTGTATGTAACTCTCCCGCGCTTCCTTAAGCATTGGAAGTGATGTGATGATGATAAGATATCTAGGATATAAGTTAGAAAAAATTTATATTCATGGCACCAACCAAACTGGCAAAACTTACACTGAATGTTTAAAAGAAGTTTAAATAAATTAATCACCAAAAAGAGTTGTTAAACAACTTATAAAAATTAATAAATGGCCTAGCATCACACTTTATAAAGGTTCGCATAAAATAACGGTGTGGAAATATGCTTATTCATAATATTTTTGGAAAAGAAATATTAAACTTAATATAGCTGCTGACATTGTATTTAACAAGTGGCTCTAAATTACAATAAAAATATCGTGAATTGCGTTTACTCAGTTTTTAGACGAATACGAAGGTAATTTTAAAATTTGGTTCCATTAGAAAATATTTTTGACTGTTAAAACTCCCTAAGAACACTTGTAAACGGTCCTTCAAATCAATGAAATGTTTAACTTAATAATTTCACAAGATGAATGTTTTCACGCCGTTGCCGTGTGTTAATATTTCGGCCCGGATACACCTGTCTGCAACTATTATTTTAACCCTTTGACATTATTGTCAGTAGGGATACTATGATTTTCCATTAGCCTGATCAAGTCCATTTTTGAAAAACAAGAACAAGGAGAAATCGTAAAATAATGTGATATGATAATTTTAATTGGATAAAAGGTGTGACGGACGGAATTTCTAGACCAAATAAACAATAAATTTAATAGAAATTATATTTTAGCCAAAATTAATGAATGTATGAAATAAATCTTAAATTGAGAAAACTGACAACAAGACCGGTCCTAAATTTTTTAAAAATTCTGGTTTATGTGGGGCAGGTTTACTGGCTTCGTCTAAATTATTACTCCGAATCGGTCTATTCTATTTGCCTAAGTCGTCAGGTATATCAGGTAGTTTTTTCATTTTTGGCAAGTGTACAAAGATATTCACTTTTGCGTGTGATGAGTATGTGACTATTATATCTTTTCCAATCAACGCCCATCGCGTTTGTATTACTAAATGAATGATGTGAGACAGCTTCAATCTTAAGTGGTATAGAACAAAAACACACAATACCATTTTTTAATGCTATATCCTAACAAAATTTAAACTTACAGGTTCGATTTATGTCAGGCTCATAAATTGTGCGGGTTTCCAGGTCCAGATAAAAAACACAAATTATGATATGGTATACCATCTACAATAAAAATAGTTATCAATAAGCACATAAAACCTCTATAAACATTTTATGAATTAGTCAGGGTCACTTTGCTATTCGCTATATAGGCCGTTGTTTAAAGCTAATTTTACTCGAAGTATAATTGCGACCAATTAACCTATTCCAACTCACCTGCAATTACAGGTTGACTCTTAGTATTCAATAAAAATTCATCCATAAAAATAAGCTCGACGTAGGATGGCCTGATGTACTTTACAAAAGTGATTGTGAGAGTGCTTCCATTTAGAAGTTAAAGTCTTTTTTAACATTACGTGATACCTATCTAAGCCAAATAGATGTGCTTCCTTTCATAGGCTAATTGGTCACTTTAGTACCGCTATCACGCTATTAGCTTTACATAATTGGTTAGGATTCAGTTTTTTAACATTTTATATCGGAATAAAAATGATAAATTAATGATTTAAAGGTAACCGAATACCAAGAACTGATCTTCTAGCCTGTATTTGTGATCAAACTTGAATTTGCAGGCCCGTTCGGTGTCGATAAGCTTGAATAATTTAAACATGAGAAAATATAAAAACGGGCCGGTGCCGGAACTATTAAAAATATTTTGATTACGAACCTGGCTACGCCTCATACCGTATTGTTTTTTTTCCATGGTATATTAATGTTTAGGACCGTAATTTCGAACTGCCCCTTTGCTAGCCGGCACCGGATGGGGCTGACTTTCGGGTCTCGGGTTTGCCAGGCTAGGATGAATATTATTGGGCGGATTGTGCCGAAAAATTAAAGCATACTTTTATATTTATAATTCCGTTTGTCGAGGTTTTCCGGAAATTAAAAAATAATTGAAGATTAAATTAAATCTATATTGACTTTTAATTTCCTTAAAATACATAGCCAAATTAACCCATTAATCTTTTAATCTTGCGTTACATCTAAGCCAGTTCTTATTTTTCCAGGTGGTACAATGGTCAGAATACGTTTTCTCATATATATATTACACATTAAATACCAGTCTCACTTGCTAAAATACGTGAAAATTTAATCAAACTAACGAGAATCTAATTAAATACGCCACAAAAAGTGCAAGAGCGACTCTAAATGAGGGCAATCCGGTACCCGCAAAAAATATTTGGGCTGCAACCACGTGTATAGTAAATGTTTTAGAATATTTCTATTAGCAAAAATAGAATTTTAAATTAAGTTTTATCGATGCACATAAATGGTTTTTTATGTAAAGTTATTTAATTTTTCGTTCTTTTCTATTTAACAGAATATATAAATTATAAAATATGACATAGCAAACTAAAATAAATTTGATGTTTATCATTTATAGATTTTAACATTTGTATTATAACCAAAGCGGCCTGTGAAAAAAAATGTTTGAGAACGTATTTCCTCGCATTTGAACAACGTAGAAAAACAAACTTACAAAAAAATAACAAAAATTCATTTTGAACGAGCCCAAAAATTAGCGGATAAGTGCTATGGAATTACCTTTACTAGAATAGTCCTCTTTCTTTTTATTAGCAAAATTAATTATCATTAGGCCAAGTGCAAAGTGATTTTTTATTTACGTAAAATTTTAAAAATTCAGAAAAAGCATTTTATGTGCATAATCTAAATCTAGCAACTTTTAAAAAATAAATTTTTTTATAATTTTCAAGATTTTATGAAAATAAAAACTTAATTTGTACGTGGCTTTATAAAAAAAAATAGATCCTAAAATTGGTAATGTCGTTCATTCAGCTTACACCATGGCACAGTATAAGAATTGGAGCATGTGTCATATAATTGGGTAATGTTTGTTCACGAGTGACCCAAGGTTTTGTTGTTCCTCTCAGTACTGTAATAAAATTCTTATTAATCCTCAATTAGGCCATGGCTATTTATTGCGACCTAAGTCCACTCAACTTCATTTAAAACATTTTTATTAAAAAAATGTAGTATTTTTATAAAATGTAGAGTTTACGAGAAACATGATTGTCCACTTATTGTATACACCGCCTCTTAGAATTCTAATATGTAAGAGAAGCCTCTTGAATCACAATTATATCATAAGGATATGACAAAAGAAATGAAATATCTTTTTAAAATGAATCGACTAAAAATGTATTAAAATTGAAATCTTGCATTTATGTAACTTTCCACCGAGTTATGTAGGTCAACATCCGTAAATGAGTCTTGATTGGGTCGAGATATATTTTACATTATTTGGTTATCTTATACAACAGGGTGAGTAAATATAAATCAGCTGACCCGGTCTGAAAAATGTTATAACTGCAAGCTGCTCTTCCCTATATATGCTACCCATGGAAATTATTACATATTATAATGCATGCATTCTAGAGAACAACCTAAAAAAAATTGTATTCACGTGATTTTTCTATAGAAACTAGGTCGGATTTACAACTAATTTATGGCCCTTTGATTTAAATTCTTTTACAAATGACAAGGTTATACATTTTTAGATATCTTTGGTATTCGGTGTGTAAGTTGCTCAAAATATAAATCAAAAAGTCAGGTTAAAGCAAAATTACAAATAAGTCAATTCTTCACCAATCGTACATACGCAATTGCATAACAAATTAGGCTCATCGCTGGGACAATACTCCAGTTTGGTCAAAACCTGCTTTGTTTCAAGAAACATCAGCCTATCTCATTTCCCTTAAAAATCTATAGAATGGCATGAATATAGCCGAATTACATGAAAGTGAACAATTTTGATGCACCTCAAAAATAATTTTTATATCAACAAAATGTGAATGAATTCGCTGGAATCTAGATATATTTGTTTTTGCTAGTAATTCGGACGCTTGTCAGCGCATGTCATGGGTT
Source organism: Acutogordius australiensis (assembly GCA_030555515.1). Lineage (NCBI taxonomy): Eukaryota > Metazoa > Nematomorpha > Gordioida > Gordea > Gordiidae > Acutogordius > Acutogordius australiensis. Next base: position 28,653,328 of record CM060242.1, read on the forward strand.
AGGAAACCTATAAAAAAGGATATACTTATTTAGACGTTCGTTTCCGCCGAATCTTTTTAGGGCGCTGTCACATTGAAATTACTAAATTAATTTTTTTTTACGTTTTATTAAATTAATAGAAAATATAACTCGACACCAATAGATATCACTGTAAGAATTTAGGAAACCTTGAATAATTTATGTTAGGGCGCGTTCAGACTCATTTCATTTTTTGGAGAGTTTTCAATTTTTAAAAATTTTAAAATTTTTACCTTGTGACATTGAACGCTAGCAAGAAGTCGCCAATCTTTTATATTAGCATTTAAATAGTTTTTTTTTAAAGATTTTAAAAAATTAAAAAAAAAATTTTGAATTTTAAAAAAATTTAATGTTGAATGCTTCTTTAGTAAAGGAAAATTTCTTTTATTTTTCGACATATAAAACAACTGTTCTATTTTTTTGTGCTCCATCAGATTAACATGTAAAGGCATTTTTGACATTTTAAGATTTGCTTATAAATTTAAAAAAAAATAGCTCAGTGACAAACATCCCTGCCTTAGACGTGCAGGAGGTATGGGTTCGAATCCGTAAATAAGCGGGTTTTTTTCGAAAGATAGTAAACATGTGCAACCACTATGAAGCTGTTGAGTGGCCTGCCTAGGTAGTAGGCCTTAACCGTTAGCCCTAAAGTAAGAGCTTAGGCTAAAATCCTAGGTCGCCGGCGTGCGAGTAAATCTTATTATTTAGTCTTAATTGCTTTGCTCGGGCTGAAAGATAAAGCCCTAAACGGCTATTGCATATGTGGGAAATGGGACCTCAAACCCAGTTTTTTTGGTTTATTAATCTAATCTTACACAGAATAATTTTGCCGCCCTAAACATTTTGAAAAAACTTTTAATCAAAATTTTGAACTTTTAAATAAAAATTTTAATTTAAAATCATAAGACACGTAAAAAATTTACTTTAAAAATAAAATTTCATAGGGACGCGACCGTTTTTACAAATTATGAAAATTTTAATTTTTAAAAAAATATGGGGTAACTGGGTCAACACTTTGTCTTACGTTCATAACGGGGGAAGTAACGATTCCGTGATAAATTTACTTATCCCATGACGGTTCACTAAAGGGTTGCAGACTTTCAAACTTTTGGCAAAAGTATGCCATTATAGTGCATCGCACTCACTTTTAGAGCTTTGGTTCGTATAAAATTGCTGCTTTATACTAGAATCAAAATTTCTAACCTGATATACCCTATCATGCAATACTCATGGAAGAGGACATGCTAAAAGAGAAAAATAATAACTTTGAGTCGTCTTTCACTAACACAGCAAAAGTTTTTTACCAAATACAGAATGCTATAGAATTTCTAAACAATTTTTTTCGGTAGGATTGCGTGTTAAATGATGACTAAGGTGGAGAGATAAAAAGTGTCGCAAAAGTTTTTTGAAGTCACTTTTGCACCTATCATAATGTGATTCTTTTTTAAACTACCAGTTAGTTATACAGCATGATCATGGCCAAGTAAGCTTTTAGTTTTAGCTTTTAGCTCAATTTGCTTTCACGCTATCGCAGTTTATGTACTAATGTGGGAGAATTTCTATAAAGAATTCTTTAGATCCTTAATTGCAGGTGGGACAAATCCAAACCTCATATATCTGGGGACTGGGATATCAAAATATCTTTCAAACAACATTGGCATAGCACAAGTTTATCGCCTGTGTCTTGGTGATATGTATATAAGTTTAACGTAGGAATCCATCACGAGATTTTTCTTGTTCCTAACGATTAATATATTTGGCAAAGAGTTTATTTCCTTATTGTCAAGTAAGTCGGCTCAGATAGCTCAGTGGTAAACATTCCTGTCTCACACGTAGGAGGTAGGGGGTTCAATCGTGTATAGGGGTCTTTTTTGGGGAAAAAATAGAACAGATGTGCAACCACTATGAAGCTGCTGAGTGGCCTACTAAGACAGTAGGTCCCATGTGCCTAAAGTAAGAGCCTTGACTTGAAACTTAGGTCGCCGGTTTGTGAGAAAATCTTACTACGAGTCAAAGCCCTATATGGCGTCCCTATAGTAATGGGAGAAAACCTCAATCCCATTTTTTGTCAGGTATGGTTAATAGTTCAATAATTCAAATATTTTAAGCAATGTTAACTAAAAACTTAGAAGTTATGCAATGCTTAAGTACGGCAAACTCAAATTTTTAGGCTCCAGGTAATCAGCTCGCTCATTTTGGCAACTCATTGCAATATGAAGGGTGTGACTTTTTAGAATTGAGTTCTAAAAAAACATATTCTGAAATTAGTCTGAAAAATATAATTTCAAACTATAAATAAATTCACAAAAATAACGATTTATTTAAAAAAAAAGGATGCTAAATCCCCTAATTATAGCCAAAAATTACCCATTGATTATAAGCTCCTTGAGCATTGTAACCAGGGTCGGTCCATAAAATATCGGCGCCTCAAAGTAAATTACCTTAAACACCCAAAGCTTTTAGTTAAAACGTCCTCTCATTGCCTAAAAATTGCCTGGCGCCTCCATGCATCCTTTAGTACCTTATGTTATACGGTCCTTATTTGTAACCTTTGTTAAATACTCGTTAGATTGACTTATCATATAACCATACATATATTGTTTTTCGATAATTCTTCCTTGTTTGAGTCCTATAATTTTCTTTAAATTTTTTTCAAAAGGGTCCTTCAGAATAGGAAGGGGGAGGCTTAGATAGAAACTTTTGCCGAAAAAAAAAAGAAAGAAATGGGAGTCGAGCAAAAAAAAATTTTTGGGATATTTATGCTTCTCACGTACGATTAATTTGCAGGAGAGTGCGGCACATCATGGCCTCTCGGAAAGAGAGTTCAAAAGAGGCTGAGAATTACAATATAATAACAGTTAAGGGATGTGTCGAGGAAAGACTAGAGTTGACACATACTAATTCGTTTAAATGGGTCTTGTTGGGCAACATGCATAACTCGGCAAAAAGCTACTTCAATATTTGTGTTATAGCATTGGTACTTGTTGAAAGAAAAACATTCTTAAGCATGTCATCTCAAGCCGTTCAAGATATAAATATGCAATATTTTTGTCTCTTTTTAATATAATTAGAGCTTGTCCTAATTTGCGACTGATGATTTAATTAGATGAGTAAGCTTTGGGCTCCTGGTAAGAGTCAGAATAATAACTGTTACACTGAATTTATTTTATCAAATCTTTTAAAAGGACCGTGAACTCCTAATAAACTGATTTGAATTGACTTGTTGATAAAATGATTATTACGTTGGCCATACCATTTTTTAGAGAGGGAATTTTTAAGAAAGAAGGACATTTTAAAGTTTCTGATTTTAATTCTACAAATGAGTTTGTTTTCACTCCAAAGGCTTAAATATTGGCGTGTAAAAAATATATTTTATTCAATTTAATAATTTTTTTTTCAACGATAAAATTACTATAACTTGTGGAGACTGGGGCAGTTATGAGCCTGGGGCTTTTATAAACCTAGGGGCTTATGAATTTTTATGTATGCTGTGATTTAAATGCTAATTTATAGACTTTCCAGTTGTAAATTACTTTTTAAATCAAAATAATAATTTTTGAGTTATTTAAAAGTAAATAAAAAATATAGTAACAGCAAAATTAAAATATTTTCGTTAATTGTATTATGTTTAAAAAATTAATAAGATAATACAAAAACTGAAATTAATATAATAAATTTATACATTCTATTAATAATAAATAAAAACATAAAATTTAAATTTCTCCTAAATTCATGTTCAACTATTTGACCAACGCCTGGGGCTTAAATGAACCTCGAAACGTGGTTTGTTGATCTTGTATTTTAAAATAAAAAACACTCGTTTTGTACATAGATTGGGAGGGCATCTTAACTTGGATTAGAATTTAGTGCTAAAAAAGATACATCAAGAGTCAATCAACGAGGTAAATTAATTACATTAAGTAAATTTTAAATTCGATGGTCTGTCATAAAACGGATGCCATCTAGATTAACTTTGTACCATGTGCTTTGGTTTTTATACCAAATTTGTTATCAAAGCTTACACAAAGAAATACCTAGGGTGTTGCCTTAGTTTGGTTGAGGGTTTAAAAATAGGGTTTGATGTAGGAGTTAATGTTATGGTTAGATTAAAGTTATTTACGCTATTTTGTTGGCCATTATTTAAAGCAGGGCTGGGAAATAAAAATAAATAAGTTTTTTTAACAAGTTTTTGAGTTTTTTTCCCCAAATCCCCACAAACTCGTGGGCATGGCAAAAGAAAAGCCCCTATGTTTAAAAAAGCCCCTTTTCTCAAAAAACCTAGGGGCTTAAAGAAAAAATAACCCACCCATCATTATTATAAAGAAAAAATCAAAATTTTTCGAAATTATTATAAAGAAAACAAAAAATGGGCTTTTTGGGGCTCTTTTTAAGAGCCACTTTTTGGGGTTTTTTTTTGCCCCTCTTCTTAGTAAGGGCTTTTTTTGAATTCTTATTTGGCTCTTTTTTTGTAGCTCCTTTCTTTCTTTATGTTTTAGGATGAAAAATGAGCCAAAGTTTTTGGCTCATTGTTTTCCCAGCACTGGTTTAAAGTATTATTTATAAATCATAAAAGTAAAATTTTATATCAAAAAATAATTTCATTTGTGTCCCTCTCAATGGTTTGGCATTCCCAAAACTTAAGTCTCCACTTCCATAGGACAAATAGATTTGTTCGCTTATGGGCATTTCATTTCCCTTGTAACATTATTCGGCCTTTTTATTATTTGTTATCAAAAGTTTAAGCCCCGGTTATTGTTTACAGACGGGGAGCGTTTTCATATAAGTCCGGCCTCCATAAATTATACTTTTTATTTTAAAAAATTAATTTGAAGCAGTTAGCAAATAATATTTAGATATATTGTAGTTCTATACCAGGTCTTGCCCTGATATATAAATTATGAAATAAAGGCGCTTTAACTTTTGAAAGTTTCAAAAGTAACTGTCCCCCTTAATTCCCAATATGAATTTTTTATATTTGGCCCAATATAGATATAAAATGCTTGATAATTATGTGATGTCGCAGGAAATTATAAATTTGATACTATTATTATTGAACCAAAACGCCATCTACAATTAAAAAATATTTTAATTAAAGTCATATTGGTCATCCTTTTATAATCTAATAAATAATATGTATTAGTATTATTATGCAATGGTCTTTACGGATTGTAAACCCTTCCCTCTTCTCTTGAACACTCTGTCCCCTACTAAGTCAATTGCAACCTTTAATGTTCTAAAATAAAAATAAAATAATATTACATTACCTTATATCCTTAAACGTGAACTCCTCATTACGTTTTCCCATTTAAATATTGATTTGCACCTGTTCGCCTCGTTATATAAACTAACTACATTTCCATTAATAAATTTGAAAAATCAATCCTTCTACGATTTCTAACGTTAACTAATTAGACCATTTTTCGTGGTGAACGAATCTGATTAATTTTTAAAATATTAAACCTAGTTAAGAGTAGATTAAATAGTTTGAAATGTTTCATTAGGCCATCAATATTTGTTATTAACAATGTTCATTCCATTTTTCACTATTTTCACTCCGAGAATCTTTAAAATTTATGTTGAGGTGCGTTACATTACCCGACAAAATTAAAAATAAAATACGGCAACCAAGGTTAAATGTTTGCATAATCTTAAAAATTCTAATTCTACATGAGGCGGAAATGGACAAAATTTAAAATTATTGACAACACTCTTTCCATCTACAGAATAATTTAGTGTAATATGACTGAAAAAACCTTTCTCAAAATTAGCATTTTCCTGAACATTTGGTTTGCCATAATTTTAATCCTGCGCTTGGATGAGCCTCGTCGGTTATATAGCACCAACTTTACGGACTGGTGGATTTTTAGGGCTTATATATCACCCAAAGAGATAACGATCGCCCAACCAAAAATCCCGTTATATTCGAATTCAATCCCAGAAATTTCCGCCGAACCGTTAAACAATGTTTATAAACCGAAAAATTTAATTTACGAAACAGACCGTGTCGGTATAAGGCCAAATGCATTTACACCCATGCTTGAGCGACAAAAACGCATCCTAGGTCTCTTTTCTCAGCTCAACTCACAGGTACAATTCCCACATCTTACCAATATCAACCCATCAAACAGATCAAAATTTTTAATTTTAAACACTATTATGGGTAGGAATAAAGTAAGAGGTGGGAGATCGTCTTTGTTCAATGATGTATCAGATACCAAATTTCAAAGATACTCTCGCATTAATAAACTTATTGGCAAAACTTTAATTAGGCAAATTACAGAGCGTATACAAACACATCACGACCAAAATAATTTGACTTCAAACGAAGCTAAAAGGTTGCACGAGGAATGCACGGAAGTTTACAGGCCGCCGGAAATGGCTTACCCATATTTCACGGAAGGTTTTTCCTTTTCACCAGAATGCCAAGTAAAGTTAGCCCGTTTTTTGAGGGGTATAAGTATCGTTTATTTGATTAAAGAAAATAAATCATCCTCCGGACTATATACTAAGTTCGAAAACATTGACAGCATACTGACAGAGCCTATCAAATCTCCAACTTTAAAATATTATTATAATTCTGCTAAAACCATTCTGCAAGCCAAAAGGTTGCATACTCAAAGTTTTACATTTGATGCAAACAAGCACGACTTTAAGGCAAATTTCACACTAAAGAAATCATCGCCATGGCATATCAAGGTTTATATATTTCATCAACCAATGCTAGCCAGGCACCGGTTCAGTAGGGCACACAAAGACAAAGAGTTAACCGTTAAAGGTGGGGGTTATGGTGACGATATATGGGAAATGATAGCGTCAAATATTCAAACACCCTACGTTCTGATGGGGACAGAGCTTATCCGGCCCAGTCCAAACATTACAAGGTTGCTCTACGAAGTGCGTTACGGAAACCAGGATTGGGATGTCTTAGGAGGCTCCATAGTGACTCGAATCACTCGCCGATGGTCTTTAGATTGTTACCAAATGAGAGTATACGACTATACTTTGTTTATTACCGCCGGATACTATCAATCAGCCCGGGAATGCTTGTATTGCGATTACTTTGATGGTCCTTTATTGCTCAAAACCAGGGTGCTTAAAGAAATCGGGATGAACCATAGATCAGGGCAATCAAGTATACTAATTTTCACTGTATGATAAATTACTTTTAATGATCGACCAATGAGGCAGACTGCTACTTAGGTATCCTATGCCAAACATAAATAATAATTACTGTTTTTTTGCCAGTTCCGAAATTCGACATGAAATACAGGTGAGATTTAATGGTCGCCTATTGTAGATTTTGTAACCTCAAATCATTTATATTAAATTTACCAATTTAAAAAACCGACCTTCATAGCCTTCAGTTAAATGAGTGTTTGTTAAATCCCAAAAAGTAAGTGCAAAATATAGTTTTTAATAATCTTAGGGTAGTACCCATAAGTCGCGGTAGCATCGATATAAAGTCAATATTTTTCATATTTTTTACATAAAAATTTTACTTTAAAAACCTGTTCTCTTCTTAAAAGCCAGCTTCTATCCGATTTGCGTTTAAATTTAATTACATTTTAAAAAACGTGGTCGTATTAGGGACCCTGCGACGGTCAAAAAAAGCAACGCCTTTACCGGATGCGGCGCCCCTTAAATTTGAGTATGGTTTAAGCGTGGTTTAAGTCATGTTTTAAATTCTTTCACGTAACATCCAGTTGTACTAAAATAGTTGCCAATCTTTGTGCCATTTCTAATTGAGGTCCGTTATTTGGTCGGAAGGTTCGCATTAAGCTTTATGTAAAACTACTTCATATCTCTATGTACGATCATTACCAAAAAAGCTATATATACGAATTAATCGGTTGACTTCATTTTTATTTTGAAGATTTATTATGACATATATATAAAACGATGCTTATAAATCTTCAAAAAAAAATCAGATAAAAGGGGAATTTTCCCTTAAAAAATTGCTGTGTATATATTTTTTGTGGATATTAACTAAAATTTTGCGTCGACCATTGTAGCGATTCTAATAATGACATTATCTAATTTAAAATGTCATTTTCCTTATAGACAATTTTTTAATCTAATCCAGCTAGGTGAGGGGTGTGGGATGAGCCACAAACCAAATATGATTATTATTATTAGTATATCCACTACCGGGAGCAGCATACGCCAAACCTGGCTTGGATTAAATTGGACGAGGAGAAAGATAGATTAAGCCCATACTAAATTAAAAATTGGTACAGAAATTGCTTAAATTTCGTTGAGAGGATTTTTTTTGTAAATTAAACTAGTTTATACATGAGCATCAAATGCCCTATATTAACGGCCTTACATAAAAAATGTTGACGCACAATTAATCTATACCACGTATTAGAAAACAATACTTATAACTTTTTGATTTTTAAAATTAACTTTTCAAAAAAAAAACAAAATAAATTAATGTTATCTTTACAAAAAAAAACGGAGAAGAGTTTTTAATTTAAAATCGGTTATGACGAAAAGTAACAACATCTAATCCGGCGGTTTTTGTGAAAGGGTCTTATTACGTGCGGCAAGTTTGGTTACGGCTAAACTTAAAAAAATATGTTTCGAAACTATATAAAATAAAAGTAAAATATAAACATATAGTTTTTCTACCGAGTTTCGTAAGCCCACTGAGCTTTCTGTCGGTAACATAATATGTTTTTTTCTTTGATGTAGGATTGGCTAAAACTGCATATTGCCTCCTTTTCATTCAACCTAACGTTTTTTTAAATAAAATAAGTCAAGAGATTTAGGAAGCCGACGGGTCGAATAGGACTGAAAATTTATAGGCTGGGCCAAATATTTTATGGTAATAACTAATATACTAATTTTAAATAGCTATATTAGATTAAGGCATTTATTAGATGCGTATCAGGATTTTTTCGAAGAGGGGGAGGGCGGGGGGACACACTAGGTTCACTCCCCCCCCCCAACACACACACATTCGATACGCCAACATAAATTAGATTATGCCTTTAACCAATTTTTCTGAACAAACTTTCATTTATATAAAAAATGTAAAAAAAAAGATATTTAAAAACGAAAGAATATCTAAAAATATAGATTTATAGGCAAAATGTTTCAAACTTTAAAAAATATTTTAGATTCAACCCGGTAAAATATCATGCCATTTAGAAGTTGGGGTGCCATATATTGTATAAATCCAAATGTGGATGATGAATGACTTTAAAATTTAAGATTTCATTATTTCAGATAAAAATGGATTTTAATTGCCAAAAAGACTAAATTTGTTTTTTCCGTGAAGTAAAATAAATCTCATCAATTTTTTAATTATTTAGAATAATCAATGGTTGCCCAATTTGGCCGTTCTCATTTTCCTCCGGTATGCTATGTCCTAGTTTTGGAAAAATAAAATAAAAAATAGGGCCACATTGTTGATTATTACAAGGCAATTTCATAAACTCGAACCTTAAAGTGTAAACCATTGGCCAATTTGGGTGTTTATACCCCTCAAGTACCGTTAAAACGTATATATATTAATTTGTAGATGACAATAGAAATTCAACTACTGGATCAGCCTTCATGGAAGACTTGTACATGCGATTAAAATTTGCCAACAACCAAAAATACAAAGTCGGTGTATGTCCGGATGTCCAATTTACCGTTTCAAAAAGCATACATACACATCTTGAAAATAATGTAAATGAGGAATTTAAAACACCTCTAGAATTGGGAGACTATAATGACTTGAAGTTTAAATGGGACATCGATCAAATAGTTTTTAAGACTCAGTTTCGCAATTCACACCACACACAAATATCCCCACGACGAAACAATCATTCCGACAATAATTCAACTAAGATCACTTTACCAGAATCATTCAATAACAATAAAGGTATATGCGCTAGGTTAGACCGGAGTCGACTCATGCCACCCTACTGTCGAATTATATTTCACGACATGCTAGCCTTCGTTATCTCCCAATGTCAGGCCCATCAAATTGAATGTGCCCTACAAGAGGGAACCCTGTTGGGGGCTGTCAAACTAGGCCAGGTCCTGCCCTGGGACCGTGATGGAGACGTGGCCTTCCTCTCGGCCCATTTCTTTAAACTAGCCCGGCTACATGGGGAATTTCGCGCCGCTGGGTATGACCTCTTAGTAAGTGCTAATCCCTGGTGCTGTCTGGAGGAAATTATCGCGGGCGGTAAATTCATAGTTCAAACTCAGGGTATGCACATAGAGCTGTACGGACAACACAAATGGCAAAAAGTAACTAATCCAATAATCAGTACAAAAACTATGAATAACGGCTCAACTAACACAGATAACTCCGCTTTTCACTCCTCAAAAACCTATATTCGAGTGCGAGACGTATGGATGCCAGGCCCTGAGAATCCAGGTCTGCACATCAGAAATAGGTATGGGCCAAACTGTTACAAGCACGCACCCCATTGGATGGATGCCCAAATGCAAAGCGGTTGGGAGCGCTATGATAACCGTAGGTTCGAACCCTGCATCGATGACCACCACGCTTGTCTCGATAAAATTCCGCGGGATGGAAATATTGACATAACGGTCGATTAAATTGTGTGAATGAATGCATGTTAATAACGATAGGTGGCAATAAAGTCAATTTTATTTTAAACGTATATAAAATAAAACGGCTTGATTTTGTTCCGAATTAAAGTTTGCGTTTTGCTATGAGAGAATGAGATTGGAGCCAAGATTAATAAACGATCGTTCTCAACATAACCTAAATATTAATAGAATTCCTACAATATTATATTTTTGTACGGAATCCCAATTTTCATTGACCATAAAATGGTCGAGTCTAACAGGGAAATATATAACTTAAGAAATTTTTAGAAAAGATAGATGTTTGAAAAATTAAAACATTAACTCATAAATTCAACCAATCTAATTATATCTTAAAATTTTTGTATGTCCATTTATTAATCACATGTCATAAAAGAATCACAGTTAATCAAAATAATTTGGTAAATTAATTCGCGTAATATTTAGCCCATATTTTCCAGGTAGAATAATATCACTTTGGTAAACGTTGTTCGAAAGTTGAGGTCGTGAATCTAAAGAAAAAAATATTCAATGTTTAAAAGTAAAAATCGTAAACCACTAATTCACCCGTTTGGGTCGATTGAAATAAATTGATATCCGAATAAAACGACACTATGAATTAAATACATTAGCAAAAACTACTTATATAAATTAAAAGGGTAAAAAATAAGAGATTTAAACCAAACGGCATATCGTAAAACCCGAAAGCTGAATTCGATTCATTTTTCCCACTGCCCCCAAAAGGATTCGTCTGTCCGCCGATGTAAAAATTGGCATCCTCTAGTAATTCACCTGACGTTGCTTGTTGTTGGGCAAGCAAGTGGCTACATTGGATCATGCAAGATTCATCTTCGATGATCTCAGCTTTCGTGTGTAGCGTAAAGAGCTGAAAGCAGTTTTCGATACGGACACTAGTGCAACGAGCCTAGGTTCAAAGTTTAAAATTCAAAAAAATTGATGATTATTTGACTTTAAATTTACTAAATATTTGGAATTTGCTAAATATTTGAAATCTTCGATAAATTAAACTACCCCGTCTTGAAAAAAATTCAAAAATAGTATTTTATACATTGAAAAAAACCTGAATTAGGGTAAAGTTTAAGACTTAAAATAATAATAGATAACTTTATTTTCGTTGAACGGGCAATAGCACAAATGACAAGGAGACATAAGGTGATAAGCGCCTTTTTCAATAGTCATACCTTGTTCGAAGCACGTGTCTAATTTTATAAAATGTTTTTTTAAATTTCAACGCTCAATCCATAATTTTAAGTAGGAACCTTTACTACTATGCACATGGTTAAAAATTACTATATCGCACCGGTCTATAAAATTTTCAACCCAAGAAGGTAACTATTCAAGTTAGTACTGCTATTCTTTTATCTTATCAATCTTAATGTTATTTGCGGCTTTTTAACCTTTTAAACATTAAAAAGTCGAATATAATAAAATAAAGTACTTTTTGACACCTTGAGACTCAAAAATATTAATTATTTCTATCAAAAATTAATAAATGGTCAATGTTTTTAGTCTATGGCCATGTCTTTTTTCTCGTTTTTTCAAAAATTGAGTATAAAAACACATGAATCATAGAAATATTAAGGCATTTTGTATGCCATGGCGCCATTGATAAACGCGTTAAGGCGTTTTGATAGATGGGAAATTTAATTGCTTGGAATTTTTCATAAAATACAAACAATTTACAAGACACGGCCTTTGTTAGATTACAGATAAATAAAATAAATGTTGATTAAAAAACATTTTCAATGTTAAAAAAATTTACACTTTATGGCAGTTTCCTTCCTCTAATTATTAATTACATCACCAATTTTTGTTATTTGAAATTTGTATAAACTTAATCTGAAACAAAAATGTTATTTATTTATGTCTAATTAAACAAATTTATTTAACTTTTTAACGAGGAACATTAAAATAATTTTTAGTTTTTTCATATTTTTATTTTGTTTTAAACTTAACACTACCTGCAGGTTACATCAAGCAGAGCATTATTCTTATTTTAGGCGGCGTTCGTCAAAATCAAACCAAAATTTATGAGCTTTGGAGAACCAGCTTAACTAACTTTAATCTCAAATTTCCTAGGCTTTGAAGATCAAATAATCCCCCACCCCCTCACCCGACAAATACATTAATCCACATATAATTAAGATTTAACAGATATTTCAAAAAATTCTTTATTTCGGTAAAAACGGTCACCTGGGGATTACACTAGTAGGTAGAATGTAATTTTTTGCGTTTTACTACAATTTGCCTAAACATTTTTTTAATTAGTTCAGCCAAAATCTTGGCACCTATCGGGTATAATACAAAAACAAAAGTATAAGGCACAAACCTGATTCAGACCATTTATTTAGATCGACACCTGGTAGGCTATCACAATTTTCTGGTCGATTTCTAGATAAGAAAATATCATAACAAATTTAAATAATCTATAAAAAGGGTTGGTAAATACATACATTAACCCTAAAATTTTTAAAATTCGTGATTATTTAAATTATGACATGAACCTTAATTCATCTTCGGGCATCATTACGTTTGGTTGGACGGTGCGGAATTTTACATTGTTACATATAATTTTTGCGAATGTGATCTGTCGAATCTCGTTCAGCTGATCTAAAATTCATTTTATTCGCATGTGTATATTACAAACTTCCAAGGTGTTCTTAAACGATTTTTATATAAAAATATATTTAATTTAAAGATGCTTATTGAAAATTAAATATATAAAAAACCTAGCGTGAACCGCGTGTTAGATGCTCCATTCTCATACCAATATCTATCACAACGTCTAAGGTATTGGAATTGATATCCGATGAGACAAGCAAAAGTCGGACCCACTAAGGATCCCATATAAGGATTTTCCGCTAGGCCACCGACAAACAGGTCAATATCGTCGATGTTGCTAAAAAATAATAATAAATTATTCCAATATGAATAGTTTTGTTTAAAAAAATGAGATAAAATTTTCGGACATAGGTACTAAATAATCAGATCAAGGCTACTATCATTAGAATTTTTAATTTATATCGTTTGGTAAACCTTTAAAAGTCTGCTAAAAAAATTAGGAATTTAAAAAAATGTGAAGATAATATTTCAGATACAAGTGAAGTTAGATAGAAAAAAAAATGTAATCTTTGGAATGAGGTCGCAAATAACGTGATATTTTTCTTATTTTGTCATTTTTTCGCCTATTAGATATGTAGAGACAAAATTGAATATTAAACGGGAAAAAATAAGTTTAGACTAGCAATTTTTTAAACTTCACAAAGCCTTCATATTTTTTGTATACCTGTGTTAAAGATAATTTGTCATAATCAAAACTTTGGACGCGTACCCATAAAGGTTAAATAGGAGCGCAATGAGATTAGTGAAACGGTCATCTCGGCTTAGTTGTTGTAAGTCAGCCAAATCAAGGCTGATGTTACAGAGCCTTAAATAGTCGGCGTAAGAAGGCAAACCGTGGTCACGTCCCCTTAGCAAGGCCAGGGAAATTGGATCCACCGGTTCGTGCGTCACTGTCTTAATTTTGTTCAATGTTTCACGATCTAAATTATGATGAAGAAAAATTAAACATAAATATTATGAATATTAAATTAAAGTAAAAGCATGTAGAATTAGCTAATTACCAAATATATTGTCAAAAAAATATGAAAACAAATGTTATATACATTTATTAAAAAATTTAAAATTGGTTGTAAATTAACTAAAAAGAAATATATAAGTTCTTTTTCTCTTTTATTAACATTCATAATATTGTTTTTATTTCATAAATTAAAATCATTTTATAAATGCCATTTTATTCAATTTTTTATTGTATTTTAATAATTTTTAATTAATCGACTACCAAATATTAAATAATTAAAATAAATAAAATCAACATACCTAAATATTCAAAATTAACATCGTTAATGGTGGAGGATATCAAAATTTTTGCCATAATATCCAATTCAGTTGAGCGATCTTCAGAACGCGACAAAAATTGCAGAAGTTTAGCGTTAGGGTTCCTTTCAAACATGTTAGATATTTTAATTGCACACAACCAAAAAACGCTATGGAACAAATGTTTTTGAATACAAGTCCACCACATATTCACAAATTGTAAAATAGGAGAGGGAAAATCAAAAATATTTATCAGCTATAGCGATGGGCATATATTGTCGTTTTTCTCCGCGTAAAACAATCTGCCAGTTTTAACAAAAATTGGGCGGAGGTAAAGCTTTAAGGTATTGATTCAATGGCTGATAGTGGCCTGATTAACAATTAAACTTATTCAATTACATATATTATTTATTTACAAGACCTATAACATTGAAAACAAAAAAAAAATTTGGCATTTTTTTCCCCCAAATTAAAAAAAAAAAAGGGGGGAAAAAAAAAAGGGAAAAAAAAATATTAAAAAAAACCCTTAAAAAAAAAGGGGAAAAAAAAAAAAAAAAAAAAATTTAAAAAAAAAAAAAAATTTTTTTTTTTTTTTAATTTTTAAAAATTTTATTTTTTTTTTTTTATGGGGGGGGGGGTTTTTTTTTTTTTTAGTTTTTAGAGGGGGTTTTTTTATTTTTTTTTGGGGGGTTTTTTTGGGAAAAAAAAAAAAAAAAAAAAAAACACTCGAGGAGTTAGTATATATACATTAGAGCTCGACTTAAAAAAACGCCAGTTTTTGTTATTGGCAAGGCCGTTTTTGAATATTTTTTACCATCATAGGCTGTTACCTTTTATATTTTATTTTTTGAAATAGGTTATTTTTTAGTATTATCAGCGTCTTGGTACCACTGAAAATCCAAGTATTTTGGTTAACAATTTTTTTATTTGCAACTATATATTGGGAATAAATCTTTAGAATATGACAATTAGGAAATTTAATTATATTGCAAAAAAATCCAATTATATTAATGCCTTTTTGTCTTAAGAATATTTAAACTAAACATGCCTTAAATTTGAACAATTAAGAATGGAATTTAAACTTACTAATATCTCACATAAGGGTTATGCATAGATATCTTTATAAAAAAAAGATATGTTAGGCAAATTTTATTTTGGTATAAGTAGAAGATAACTTAATTATTTAAAATATTTTATATTCTATTTAGGTAGTAAATTATATGGGGTTTGGACACGACCTAAATACGGTACAATAATATGATACGGCACATCATTTAATTCCGATTTCAGGCCATTATTATTTAAAACATTTATTTATTTTAATTTAGATTTAAAACAAAATTTAAAATATAAAACAACTTTAAACAATTTTTTCGCGTTTAAATAACACATACAAACAAAACTCAACATTTTTCGCAAAAATAAAAGTTCATTTTGAACATGAGCTACTCAACAATAAAATATTTAACTTGGCTCGTTCATCTAAATTAGACCATTCGATAGAGTTATTGTTAGCCGCGATGAATATCAGATTAAAAAAGTTGAAGGCCGAGGTGATAAAAGAGTTTCGAATTCCAGCATCGCAAGCATCATAGGAGTTCCTTAAATACAAATCTTGTACAAAATTTTACTAAAATATTTCTTACTGCCTAACTGATTTGCGAAAAGGAGATGGGGGATTTAATGAAAAATGCCTGGTATAAAAGATTATTTTTACAATGCAACTTTTGAACATATACTATATAAAAATGGGGTGTCGCGCTTGATTGGTCCCCTTATTCCATTTTTCGGAATAGATCATAAAAGCAGTTTAAAAGTTTGGCTGAATTACTCGTTGTAAACTTTTACTTCATTCAAAATTTCAAAAACTAAAAAAGGTTTAATGTTAATATTTTTTTTAGAATTTTTCTAAGAAACTTGTTGATATAACCATCAGCTATGCATAGATTTAGATATTAATTTATCAGATTTCTAAATTTACTTAGAGCAACTGCTTTGTTAGAAAATATTGTAAAAACAATGGTTAATAAATTTTAATAATAAAAACTCTAATTTTAAAAATTTCTATTCTTCCAAATTTTTTTTTTACAAAAATAATTAGAGTCTAGACGCGCCCCCAATTTTTAAATTTCCAAATGAACCCTTAAATTTAATTTAGACTCTTCAAGCCTTTCTATTTTGTGAAACGTTAAGGGGTAAATTCATCAATGTATTTTTATATTTTGTAAAAAATAAAATGTAAAATTAAATGCAAAACAAATTTTTATAACATGATATTTGATATTAAATTTCAAACCAATAGTCCCGTTCCCATTTGTTATTCAGTTCGAGTCCAAATTTATGCATATTTGCTAAGCCGAGTAGCTTTGGCAAAAATTCGTTGTAGGTGATGTGCTGAATCATGGCGCCAATAATTTTACGGGTTTCCTATAAATTGTAAAGAATAATTCAATAATAATAATTAACGTGGTAATATCCAAATTTTGAATTAAATGCTTGAAATAAAGTTAAAAAATATATATAGATGGAGCAATTTTGAAATATTTGTCGATTTTAAATACTTAGTAAAATATTTTTATTAATTCCCCATATTCTATGTTTCTTAAATCCTTAATTCACATAATTAGGTTTTTTGATAGATTGATACAACGTTAAAAAATAAAGAACAAAATATTTTTTTTGCTATGACTACGTGCAAAATGAGTTTTTGTTATTTTTAAAAAATATAATTTTGTAAATTAAAGCATTTTTTTTAAGAAGTTGACAAATTTAGGTTAAAACACATTAAATACTTTTCTAAAATTTTAGAAATATTTAAAATTTTACGAAAATAAAAACTCATATTTTAGGTGGCCTAATAGAATTTAAGTTAGTACCCTTAAAAAAATCTGTCAGAAATTTAGATATACGTAAAGCAAAGCAAAAATTAGGTATTTATTTAATTGTTAAAAGAACACAACTTGAAATATTTTCTCGTCCCTCCATTGCGGGTTAAACTTATTCAGCTCCCCGGCTATGCGGTTATGTTCGCGGGTAAATAGACTATAAACAGCTGATATTCGACGATTGCTATTTGCCCTAGGGTCGCCAACTGTAAATCAATAAAACGTATTTAAAATATTTTAGAAACATGAGACTCAAAAAAGAAGAAAAATATGCGCTCAAACAAACATTCAAAATTTAGGAATCTGGGAGTTAGGTACCTGGGTTTAAGCAGTCCTTCGCGGAGGTTCCACATTGATAAGAGGCTAGCGTGGACAGGTCTGGCGACTCTTTGTCTAATTTAAGCTTACCTAATTAACAAAACATGTTGAATGTAATTTTGATTTTTAGGTCAAAAATATAAAAAAAAGTAGCTATATATATAAGTCAACCTCCATTAAAAGTTCTAAGCTTCTTTGCCGTACACAAATTCGATCCGTATATCATTGAGCCATCAATGTAAGCCGTATTTTCGTTAAGTTGTTCGCGCGGTCCTAAAATACGAGTGTAGAAAAATTTAATTGACGTTAAACAAATTATTACCAAATTTAGTATAGTATTACCTGATTTATAATTGTACCTTATATGATACTTAAACCATCCCGTTTACCGTTTTTGAAAAACCCGTCAGATTTTCGTTATATACTTTGAAGTTTTAGATAAGGTAAATAAAAGTGCTTCGAGATTTTAAACCTAGGCCATTTGCAAAATTTTCTATAATTTATGTTGCTTTACCCATCTAATTTTGACAAATATTAACAAAGAAAACCTTACCAGAGAACAAAAAAGAACATGTTATTAAATTTCATAAGTGAGTCTGGCCATCGATAAAAAAATTAAATTTGAGTTTGGACATGTTACCACAACACAGAGAGCCAAAATTTTCCAAAAAAATATGTTTTTTGTAATATTTAACAATTTATGAGTTTGGCCAACTATGAAGAATTGCAGATTATATACTGAAATCTGGACAATTTGAAAAAAGTGCAAAGTAACATTAGATTTTTTACTTTACATTATAAATAGGGGAGACCGGGGCGAAATGGTTGGTGGGGTGAAATGATTAATGGATATATCTCTGCCAAAAATTATTCAATATATATAAATTTTATATATGTTGTAGATCTTTAAACAAGCTATCGTATTTTTTACATAAACATCCATTTGAAAAAATTTAGAAAATCTCAATTAAAGAAAAAATGCTATTTCTAATTTATGTTTTAAGCAACAATAATTTTGCTTTATTTTAAATAAAATGTTACCTCAAAAATATTATTATAACCAAAAGATTAAAAAAGCACTTCGTTGTAAGAATATAATACATTTTTAACTTAAAACTTAATATTATTTGAACATTATTGATTTTGCAAACACTACTCAATGCGGGGCGAAATGAACAACATTTTGTAAAATATGTTACTGAGAATCCAGTAAATTGAATTATCATATTTTAAATAGCACTTATTATTTTGGATAACCATGTATCTCATATATCCATAAAAGCAGTGAACTTTTTAAGATAATGGGATTAAAGTGGTCACACTACCATCTCATTGTTCACATAGACTTCAACCCCTTGATGTTGAGATTTTTGGGTTACTGGTAATTGATTATGATATAATTATTAATAAATGATCTAAATCTCTATTTATTTTTCAATATTTAAGGTTTATTTGAAATTAAAGCTGTTAATTTAATAAATTTTACACACTTTCATTTTGCCCCATGGGTGTTTCATTTTACCCCGTATATGGGGCGAAATGGTTAATATTAGTGGGTTTATACATTGTTCTATCTTTTAACAGAATTATATTTTTTTGGTTAAACAAATTATTTTATAAAATATAATGAATTATCTATAAAATGAGCCATTAATTTTTTCTTTTGGATTAAAAATGTGTCAGCAGCAACGATTTTGCAAAAATATGTTCATTTCGCCCCGGTCTCCCCTACATCTAGGATTTTTTTATTTTAAGCAAAATCGATTTTCACTTTGGCAAAAACATTTTCAATGAATATCTGTAGGAAGGGCATAAACAGTAAGCAGCAATATATCGTAATTAAATGTTCAATACAGGCTTCTAATATTTATTACACAGGTTACTATAAGCTAAAGAGACCAAACCTGCTATCATAGAGATTCTCAAATCCATTTAACTTTTTTCAAATCAAAATTTGCAAGTCAGCTAGTAAAAAGCAAAAACAAAAAATATTAAAAAAAGATTAGTTTTTTTATAATCAGTTAAACTGTTAAAAACTTCAAATAATATTTTCATTAAAAATCGATAATATATCATGTACTTTTTAGGTTGGGGTGTCAAATATATTGTATAATCAAATGTTGATGTAGCTTAATCTATTTGGAAATTTTTTTTCTTATTATTTGAGATATAAAATATAAATTATAGTTTATGTTAATTTACACAACTTTAGGATAGAGGTCGAAAAATCTGTCAATTTGGTCAAAATGGCCAATTTTTTAAATATGTACGTAGCAAAATCACCGAAGGCAAAAGAAACTACGGAAAACAGAAAATTTATATAAAATAAGGCCATCATGGGGATTTCAGGTTTCAAAATTTGTTCCTGACATTAATATTTTGACCTAATATAAGTATGCAAAAAATTTAGTTAAATTAATCTATTTTTCAAGCTTCATAAAAATCCTAGATGGTTGGCTGATTTTATTTTTTATGTATCACTTTAAATGTTGACGCAAAACTCAAATGGACCGTTTTGCAAAGGATGGCAGGACCGGTTCAGATGGCAACACAATGCAAAAAGCACATGTATTTTTTGGCCCTTGCAAAAAATGTTTTAAATTTGTTTAAAAATACATGGTGGGCCAAATTTATATATATCCTAATTAATTTTTTTTGACAAGTTTTTTTAAATTTTCACGATTAACAATAAAAAACTTAAATTACATATTAAAAGCAAAGGTTTTATGCATTTAAAAAAAAAATTAAAATTTAATTACACAATTTGATATTATTAAGATAAACAGGCTTTGTAAATAACCAACCTACAATTTTAAGGACCTTAGAATCCATGTTTAGTTTTTTCAAATCAAACTTTAAGTCAGCATTAATTAAAAATGAGAAAATGATAAAAAAAAACAAATCAGATTCAAAAACTAAAAAATATTAAATAAAATATTTGTAAAATTCAAACTTAAAGTTATTTTTTATTTCAACCAGGTCTATATTGTGTCATTTATTTGGGGCAAAATATTTTGTATAAATTAATGGAAAAATTAAATATCTCATAAATAAAAAATTAAGTTACAGTTAATTTTAATAAATAATATTTTTTTTAATTTTTCTATAAAAATTGCAGAATCATCAATTTTGCCAAATTTGGCCATTTTTTAATTTCATACTCTGCAATGCCATCGTGTCTAATTGATGATTCGAAAATTGGATAAAACATTAGACAAGGCCATAATGACTATCTCAGGGTTTATAAATCTCTGAACATTCATTCATTTTTGTAGACCTGTTTCATTAAAAAAGAAGTCATTGAATCTCATAAAATACACATTTTGTCTTTTCAAAGAGCCGATAACGGCTAATTGACCATATGACAAAAAAAGAAAAACTAAATTGTTAATTATAGGACATAAAATACTAGTAAAATCACGTCTTATTTTTCAAAAAAATCTTGCCGGAATGATCAATAATTGTGGGGTTATAAGCAAATAATTGTTATGGGCATAGGCGCTTGAAATCAGTTTTCTCAGACACGCCAATAAGCAAAGGGCTGGCCCTGGCTCAGATGGGATTGAAAACCAAGAAAATAATAACCAAATTTAGTGTTAGCGGCGGAAGATCGCACAAACGATTGGCACGGTACGTCGAAATTATATCCGTGATGGGGCGTAAAGCTTATCGGCATATACTTGTTGACTGGCATACAATTCCGGCTAACCGTGTAAGGACTGTGACATTGCTCGCAATTTAATCGGGAATTCAGGTAACCTAAGAGTGGTATATGGATAAAATTGCAAAAAAAAGTGTTTTTTTTGACCATATTAAATAAGTGAAACGAATTCCTGTTAAATATGCGTTTTTATATAAAAAAAACTTTAAAAAAAATGAAAGTTGGTAAGTGATTATTATCTAAAAAAATTAATGGATGATTCGGCTATCAAAATTATATTGATGATTCGGTCATCAAAATTTTATTTTTAAATTTAATTTGCCCCCTTTTTTAATTTAGAGTTAATTGTTAATAACAAAATGAAGTGTAGATTTATCTAAAGTTAAATTGAGAAAAACAGGTGGGTTTACGGCAATGCATTCCTATTATAACATATACAGCTAAATATATTTTAAATATTTAATTTAGGGGTAAAAAAATTTTTTTTAACAAGCTTGACAATAAAACGGGATTTTTTATGTTAAAGTTAAAATGATATAACTACCTCGCGATATAGGTATAAGTGCCATATCGTGATCAAGAAATTGCGCCCAGGTCAAAAATGCAAGGGTCAGATTAGATGATATGATATAAGGGAAGAATTTGAAAACGTGCCAGCTTATATTATTCGGATTGGGCAGTGTGGTTTTGCCATCAAGTCCACGAAAGCGAGGAATGTTGACCCCTTTATACAAATCATTAAAAAAGACATATAAATGGGGCGCTCTTAAAGTCCAAAAATAAAAATTTCATTAAAACTAGGGTTTTTACATCGAAAATAATTAACCATTTTTTTTACAATTTTTTTATTCCCGGTTCAATTGCTCTAAGTAAAAATTTTATTAACTATATCTACAATTTTATAGCCACAGCTAATAATCAATTAAACTGAATTCCTTTAAAATTCTAACGCTTAAAAAAATTTTCAACATTGAACCATATTATTTTTCTTTAATAAAAATTAAAATATAACTCTGAATAAAGCGCCCTTAATGCAAATAGATCTAATTGAATTCAAAACATAAAATGAGGTATCAACAAAAACCAGTCTTACAGGTCAACAAATATCAATGTCACAAAAAAGAAGTTTATGAAAACATAAAAAAATGCATCCTCTGGATAGCCATATATTTTCCGTTTTTCTTAATTTCTGCCTTCGGCGCCTTAGATCCGTCCATAACAAAAAATGGCCTTTTTTGACCAAATTGACACATCTAATATACCTTAAAAAAATTTAATAATCTTTATATAAAATTATCCTGTAGCTTATATTTATCATAACAAATTATGAGAAATAACGTATCAAGCTCTTACATCAGCATTTAGATAATACAAAATATTTTGCGTCCGAACTTAAATACGACACGATATATTATCATTATTTGAAGTTTGAATTCAACCGTTTAGCTGTTGTGAATATGCAAAAAAATCAATTTATTATTGTTTTTGGGTCTTTTTTGTTTTTTTACTTTTTTTCTAAAATTATCAATGTGTATAGCTGACTAAGTAAGGTTGATTAGAAAAAATGGTAAATGGATTTGAAAATTTCTAAGATGGCATATTTGATCTTTGTAGTTTATTCTCAAAAATTTAATCTCAGGCCCTCTAAATTAGAAACTTGAGCAACTTTTATAACGGCTAAATGTAGAATATGCCAAATTATATCTGATGATACTACTACAGTATAAGTTTTGTAAACAATTTTAAACAAAAATAAATTTTAGAATCAATCACATTTTCTCTAACAAATTTAAAATTCAAACTGTCTTCATATTTGGGTGGCAAAAATCTCCTAAGCTCGGTCATAGAGGCACCGTATTCTGAATGCTGAAGGTTATTGCATCGACCATCGATTCTCCGGTATTTGGAAACGCGATCACATTCGATCGTCTGGGGCACGCCACATTCATCCAGCTGTGGGAATATCAAAAATTTCGGGACGGGGATTATTTTTATCAGCTCTAAATCCTGGCTTTGTAGGTTGAATCTATCCATATATTTAAAAATGAATATTTAAAATAAGCAGAAAATGTTGTTATTAAAGGTATATGAAAATGAGGCTATTATTAGAGTGAAGGCAAGATTTTTTGCATAATTAAGACCTGTTGGGAAAGTTATAGATTTTGCAGTTAAATTGGTCTATTGTAAAACGTTCTAAAGGTTATTCACAAAGTTTATATATTGTTTTGAATTTAGAAAATTTGTTTATACTTCTCCACCATAATGCCTGTCGTATTAATTAATATATGAGCTAGTTGAGCCAATGCTATAGATTCAGGTCGTGTATCACTGAAATATTCAATTTCATTTTTGCTATTCGATTTTGAATCTAACAAAAAATTGAAATTAACATTTTGTGAAAGGTCACGCGTAAAAATAAAAAATATAATATTTTAAAATAATTATTTTAGTAAAACGTAAATTAAAAAAAAATTGAAGAAAACTAACTTTGGTAACTATCAAATTCAATTAGGTCTTCATTATGAGCATTATTTGCACCAAGTTGAGTGAAATACAAAATTTTTTTCTCGTCCAGCTTCCTATCCGTATATTTTTGTAGATTATTAAATTCACCTTTAGCAAAATAATTATATTAAGATTATTAATAACAATAGTTAAACATCCATAACTATAATAATAACAAATTATAATATTAATAATTTTGATATAATATATTAGATAAATAATAACTTGGTTCCCGCCACTTTGATATATTTATGTTGGGCAAAATATCGCACGAAACTGGAAAATTCCTAGAATTAGACAACATAAATTGAGGTCGCGACTTAATTAAATTTTTCTAAACGGGATTTATGTTTAAGAATTAAAAATTAACGTCTAGGTAATTTAAAAAAAAATTATTATATTAGACACAGCCTAACACATAATATTAATTAAAGTAGAGGTTAAGATTGCTAATTTGCAAAAAATAAACTACATTCGCGCTATATTTAAAAAAATGATATTTTTAAATAATTATTTTGAGTCTGAACAAATAATATTTAGAATGTTTTAAACCAGCTTTTATCAGCGATTAAGAAGGCATCGGGTTGGATACGCTTGTAGGTTTCAGTCGTTTCACATAATATCTTGGCAAGTTTGACCTTTTTAATTTCTACTATTTGATCTACAGGCACAAAATACTCAATTAGTAAAGAAATTGTCAGCTTTATGATTAAAATGTAATGGAGATAGGCAGTGTCTCCTACTCGAAGGGGGGGGGGGGGGGGGGGTAGGAACCAAGCGGTTCCAAAAAATCGGCCGAGGGGGGTAGGTATAGTTATGGGCGGTATTTTAAAAAGGAGGGTAACTATAGCAGTCACAGTGGGTAATTTATTTAACAAGAATATAATATTTTTCTCAATTTTTTACACGTCAAATACAAAAACGCGGCGAGGTGGACGTAATCAAAAGGTAAAAATAGTATATAATTCATAGCTACCGTATTGAAACATATTTTGAAGCTTTGGATGTTATCTTGATGCAATTTCACGAACAATTTAATGACGATACTTTACAATTTTATAAAGGAGTCACGTATTTTACCACAGCTTCATTAAAAAAATACAATGAAGTAAATGTGGAAAATATAAACGGGATATGTGTTTTTTACGATTTTGACCATTATTTGATTTCTGAAAAAATGAAAATGTTTATTCCGTTTTTCCGCCAAGCTTTAATAGATGGAATCATTTCTACCCAATATTTGAATGGTTAATATTTTTTTTAAATTCTAGAATTAAAAAATACTCCAAAGAGTTTCTGTAACTATCCGGAGGACGACGTTGAAAAAAGTGATGAGGATGATGATGAAACCTTGTTTAGTTCAGATAAAAAATTTTTACTACCTTATATGGCTTCAAATAAAACATACAACAGTTTTGAAAACCTTAAAAAAATATATTCTTGCTCATAATAACGATCTCCAGCTGTAGCGCTGAGAGATCAATGAGCAAGATAAAATTAATTTAAACTTCTCTTCGTAACAAAATGGACGATATATTTTTACAAAATCTCCTTTTGTTAAAATCTGAAGTGGACATTTTATTGCAATTAGATAAAGACTTAATTATCAATAATTCAAAACATTTATATCATTATAATAATTCATTATAATAAATAATATTGAATTGATTTGAATTGGCTGCTTAAAATCAGACAAAAAATTGGGTGGGGGGATAAAGTTACCCGTGAGATTTTGCCGAGGGGGGTAGCTCTTCCATGAAATTTGGGGAGTAGGAGACGCTGGATATAGGTGATAAAAGGCTATGGAAATACTTTCTTTAAAAACTGGCACAATTTTCCAGTGTTTTTTTATTACATTTTGGCAATAATATTTTGTGTTTTAGAAGCCCAAAAACCACTTTATTACAAAAACACCTGGCACTCCTAATATTTAATGAAAATGTATAAGAATGATTTCTCATTATTTAAGGGTATGGTCGAGGCCGAATCTAAAAAAATTAAAAATAAAAAGCATTTTTTGTGATTTGTATGTTAAAATTGACATTGTTTTAGAAAACTTCAAGAGATTGGATTTTATATTATAGATCGCATATACAATATTAATTAAAGTATACCAGTCGAAAATTTGTTCGGTTCTACATTCGTTTCATACCAAAACCGATCGCCCCGTTTAAGTCGCATAAATTGATTAGACACAATGCAGGAAGCAGTAGGACCTAGTTGACTGTAATTTAAAACTTCCATTTCGAGCAATATACCTACAAGCAAGTCTATATCTTCGGGTCCCCTATAAGTGTAGTAGAAACAATTTGATAAGATGGATGAAGGTGAGTTTAAGGTACTATGATATACATTCATAAAATTTACTACAAAAATTACTTCTAACCAAATTCAACTTATAGTTATTTAATTTTACCACAAAAAAATAGGATTTGATAGGAATTTTAATTTAACATGTGAATCATATGTGGACTTTAAATGCGATCAGGCCATAATTCCTCAACATTTTGTAGTGGAAACTCAAATTACAATAAGTCGAATTTTTTGATAAGGAATTTCCATATTTTTTGAATGTATCAATATCATAAAGTGCTTTAATAAGGAGTCAAAAACCCTAAGAATTCGCATAATTTAATAATCATTTTATTTAAAATTTTATAGAATTGAACTTGTAGAGGGCTTTTAACCAACCCAGTTTCGGTCTTTCATGTTCAGCCTTCCAATCAAAAATGACGGCGAGTTGATTGAAATGAATTTTAGAAGGCTGGTAATTTAAGTTGTTTCGACTATCAGTAGTGTCACCCTGAGTTGATGCGGTTTGACCATCAAAGGGGTATAGCTTACAAAAGCGTCGCCAACTCATATAATCGGGTGTGCCGTGATCACGTGACTTGTATATGTAATAGCTGATCAAATCGGATTTTAGAGTCGTGATCATATTTGAAGGGAGGGCAAAATCAGTTGTCTAAATTTTGCAGCAAATTACTGATAAATTCTAATAGTCAAAACAGGCTGTGTCTCGTAATATATTGTTCGTATAATAAATACGCATAGGCTTCCAAATTACTCAATAAATGTTTGGATTTTTTAAGTATTAAAAAATTAATGGCCACAAATTATTATAAAAAAAATTTGTGAGAAATAAATATAATTGACAAACGTTAGTGTCCTCTTTACCAAATTTGTTTTTAACAAAATTTTTCTTTAAAAAGTAAAATATTTATTAAAAATTTTTCAAGGCGTTAAAATAGGGCAAGTTTTATTAATTTATTAATTATGTTGTTTATTTTTTTTATAAATAGAAAATGCATTAAATCACTAAATATACATTACGTGTTTTTTGAAACTTATTTTTCGAAATAAATAAAGTGAAGTCGTGGTCCTATCTCTATAAATTAAGAGCGTACAACACAGGTCAACAATTTTTTGAGAGTTATGAGTTAACTATAGAGATCCCTGCCATCTTAGGGAATATCAAATCCGTTTACCGTTTTTCCTATCAAACTTAGTTAGTCAGTTATAAACATTGAAAATTTTAGAAAAAAAGGTTAAAAAAAAGATTCAAAAACAAAAATAAATTAAAATTTTATTTTTGCATATTCACAATAATTAAACTGTTAAATTTAAACTTTAAATAATATTTTTATTAAATATCGATAATATATCGTGTCGTATTTAAGTTTGGACGCCAAATATTTTATATTATTTAATAAAACAAATTTTCCATTATTTGTGATTCAAAATATAGGTTACAAGGAATTTTAATATGCAAAAAAGATTTTAAAATTTTTTCCTTTTAGGTAAAAAAGGACCATTTTTCGTTATAGACGGATCTAAGGAGCCGAAGACGGAAGAAACTAAGAAAAACGAATAACATATATGAGATTAGGCCATCATGGGGATGCATTCTTTTATGTTTCCATAAAATTCACGTTTCTGAAATAAAAGCTCGAATATATAAACAGCCCCCTCAATAATAAACACTTTCTGCCTAAAAACCACCCATATACAGCTCGCATACAGGATATTAAAAATCAGCAGTTGTATAGTGTTTTACCAAAAACAGCCCAGCGAAAAAGAATTTTGCCAGGGGACACTATAATAAATGTTTGATAATTTTTTTCAATATTTAAAACAGGTAAAAAAAAGGGAAGTGAATCATCAGCAGACCAGTAACTAACCAAACGTAATGCAAGCCCTGTCCCCTCACAAAATATCATTTATAGTTTTTATTTTTCCATATATAAATAGCATTTTGACCACTGGCAAGAATTGCCTAGAATTTACACTGTAAATGGTAGTAATTTGCCAAATTAGGTAAAAAAAAATTTTTTTGCATTATATACATATGGGCAAGTGCAAAGTGAGTTTTTATTTTCGTGAAATTTTTAAAATTTTGACAAATTTTATTTTGTAATAAAACGCATATTTGTAAAAAGTTGCCAAATTTAGTTCTTGCAAATAAAATGCTTTTTATGAAACCAAATTTTTTTTTGTAAAATTTCGAAAAAAATAACATTTTTAAAATTTTAAGAATTTTGAAAATTTTTCGTAAATAAAACTCATTTTGCAGGTGCCCTTTAGCACGGCTTAGGACATTTTTGGTTTTATTTAAATATAAAAAATTTCTCACCAAATTTATAGGTAAAAAGGAATCAGCAATGATCCCCGGCCGTTGTTGATCGAAAAAGGGGAAGGCATTGGCCAAGGAAATTTCTTCGGGCCCTAAATTGAGAGATTGATTAAGCTGATTTGCAGGTGAGAATTTTTTCTCAGGTAAGTTAAAAATAATGTCTGGTTTATAGTAACGCGTTATGTTTGGTATATTTAGGACATTAAGTCCCCATATGTAAGTTAAGGGCACAAGCGTAACAGCAATTACATTCAAAGACGTAGGATCGATTTCCAAATCGTATTCTAAATCACGGTATAAAAAAGGTTAAAGTTTGTAATACAATAAAAAAACTAATTTAAATCAATGTCAATTGGTTTCAGTTTATAAATTATAAATTTCATGCATTTAATGAATTATCAAAATGAGTTTTTATTTAGGGAATATAATCCAGGTCAACAATTTTTTGAGAGTTATGAGTCAACTACAGAGATCAAACCTAGCATCTTAGGGAATATCAAATCCGTTTACCGTTTTTCCTAATTAAACTTAGTTAATCAGATTGAAAATTTTAGAAAAAAAGGTCAAAAAAAACAAAAAAGATTCAAAAACAAAAATTTGAGATTTTATTTTTGCATATTCACAATAGTTAAATTGCCAAATTTAAACTTCAAATAATATTTTCATTAAAAACCGATAATATATCGTGTCGTATTTAAGTTTGGACGCGAAATGTTTTTTATTATTTAAATGCCGATGTTAGAGCTTGATATATTAATAAAATTTACTTCTCATTATTTGTGATTATAAATATAAGTTACAAGGGATTTTTATATGCAAAAAGATTTTAAGAATTTTTTCTTTTTAGGGTATATTTAGATCTGTCAAGTTCAAAAATTTTTCGTTATGAACGGATCTAAGGAGCCAAAGACGGAAGAAACTAAGAAAAACGAAAAATACATATGAGATTATTTATGTTTTCATGAAATTCACGAGTCTGACATTGTTATTTGTTGACCTGTGTAATCTATATGGCCGATCCAATATAGTAATTTGAAAATAAATATATGGGTAGGAATAGTTTAAATTTTAAAAAATGTGACTCATTTTTCAAACATAAAAGAAAAAATTCAATAGAATAAAATTTATAGTCTAAAAGAATTTTTTAGAAAAGTCAATTTATAATATAATTTAGTAAGGTAAAAATTAATAAGGTCAAATAACTGAACAAACAATTGAAACCTTCATAATATCCATTGGGATTGTTTTGTAGGTCATTTAGGTTTAATGATGCAGGGTCTAGCAATAGGGGTAACAATTCGTCAAACGTTATGTGCTGTACAAGGGCACCTATTAATTTTGAATCATTTTTTTTTAATTTTTACAAAATTAGATAAGTTTCCTCCCAAAGGCTTTTATATTTGGAGGAGGAAATCAAATGAAAACAAATCACTTTTGGGGAAAGGTGTTTCGATGTCAATTTAAATAGCCCCTCATGCCAGGCATGTAAAAAAAAGTCTTCCTAAAACTGATAATTAAGTTTAAAGAGGGTGGAACCTAATATATAAATGTATGATCAAAAATGAAGGGTAGGTTGGGGGGGGGGGCACGCTAGGACCCTTTAGAGGCCTGCTTTACCCATTCTATGTTGGAGAATGGGCACGACTTAATATAAAATATACCAATGATTTTTCGAGCCTCTTGAAACAAAGTTTCATCGTCCCAGTAATAATTAACTTGGAGGAGCTGATCACATAAATAATTATGGTAAGTTACGAACGCGGCGTGCAGGAAACTTAAAATCGCGTTTTCTTGGACCTTTTGTGAACCTGGAGGATCAAATTAATTTTAATACCATACGTAAAAATTTACACTTTAAAAATGATTTTGCGCCTTCATTTCTATCGTTAGTCAAATAATTTCGTTAAAATATCAAAAAATTTGAATCGCCTTTTTATATATTTCAAATTGTTCATAAATTTTATAAATTTTATATTAGTTGTAATATTATATGTCATTGTTAGTGCATATAGTAATTCGTATTGAATAAATATTCTTTATATTTTTATATAATAATTATTTAGCAATTTTAAAATTTCAGCGATTAATCTAAACTATTACCTGAATACAAGCATCCAGTTGCGAAGCGTTCCACGTCGCAGCGTGTAGTGAAATTCGATGGAATAAAAGGAAGTTTGGCAAGATTTTGAAACGTATTATAGGGTGGTGTCTTTAATTTACCTGAAAGGATTAATAAAATATATATATATATATTTGGGCTATTTAGCCATAATAAAAATAAATTATCAAAATAATTTTTTTAAAATGACCTAAAAGCTTGTATTCTTTGTCTAATTTTGCATTTTTCGCACTACACAACATGAGGCTGTGGCCTGTTTTATTTATAAAAATAAAACAAATTACGCCTTGCTATTAAAAAAAATTAATATTGTTTAAATATAATATGCCTGATATACCTAACAAACAATTTTTTTAATTAAAAGGACTAATTTAAGGTATAATTTACCGTTTTCAAATGTCCGTAGAAAATTTGAACGATCTTCAGTGGTACCATAAATCATTGAAGCGTCAAGGTAGGACGAAGCTAAGTTAATTTGTTCTCTCATACCTGGCCAAGGTGTTCATAAAAATTTTAAATTTGTTATAATCGTGTGAGTGTAGAGTTTAAATTAAATCAATTTAAGCCCCCCCCCCCCCCCCCCCCCAAACAAAGCAATTGGAATGTAACCTAGTTTACAGCCCAGGCTAATGCCAGAAAAACTTCGGAGCTTTTGGGCACATAGCTTACGAACCGGTGCGTTAGTCGATTTTGTATAGAAGGACTGGAAGGCGCATTCTAGTTTTACAAAAAAAAGATTATATAAATATAGGTTTGAGTGTTCGATGTAATAATTTATTTATTCGAGGTTGCAAAAAACTGCATTCTTTGGCGTGTCTTATTGTATCTTTGAAAATTTATTAAATTTAAATCTTTTTTTAAGATTGATCGATGATTCGTCAAAATGTAATCATATAAAAAACATCTATATTTAGCTTAGAACTTAATTTTATATAAAATTGAGTTATTTAAATGTATAATTTCCAAAATATTAGAGTTATATAGGTGGGCTCAACAAGGTTTTGTTTTCTATAAATAAAACCTTCGTGGAAGGGCAAAATGAGAATGTCATCCAACACGAAATGCAGGTAATAGAAAGTCAGGGCAGTCAATTTAGGACTCGGTGCTATAACACTGTGCTGAAGGAGAGGAGAGGCGGCAATGGCATCGGGGTAAGGAATGTTACCTCCAGACTTTACGGTACCCACAACTACAAAATAAACTAAATATTTTGTATTGTTCAACAAAAATTTAGAGCAAGCAAAAATTTTACAGAGTTTAGAAATATTTTGTGATTACGAGTCAGGATATTTTTTTTTCTCAATGCATACAATTTTTTTTTTCATATACGGTCCATAGTTAAGAAAAAAATACATAGAATTTTCTAAAAAAAAAGATAACCTCTTTAATAAACTTTTGTTAAATTATAATATGATTTAAATGGGGTGTTCCGGCACTACCACTCTGCCAGTTATTAAAACTTTAAACAACCAAATAAAAAAAATACCCTTTGCACAAATATAAAATAAATTTTATAAAAATAAATTAAATCGTATGTAAAATTAATTTTTATATTAATTAATGATTTTAATCGCAATGTGTTTTTTTTTTTACTTTTAAGTTTAAAATAGAAGGCCCCAAACTCCAAAAATTGGCAAAGTTCGTTTTTGATATTGTTGGCTAACTATTTAAGGCATCAGGAAAAATTATATTCGCAATTAGTATTGATTTTTTTTAAATAAAGATATTTGCAAAAAATGTTTAAAAAGTTAAGAAAATTTACCTGTCCGGTGTTATAGATGCTCTCAATGAGTATAAAATGAAAATATTAAAAAACGCTGTTAATCAATAAAATAATAAGGCCATTTTGGGCAAGATTAAGGGAAGACACGGATAAGAATTTAAAGATTGGTATCTTAAAAACACATACAATTCAAACCATTTTACATACTTAGAAGTACAAACTTTAATAAAAATATCTTAAATATCTAAACATAGGACAAAAAAATGTTAATAAATGCCAAATTATTTAGAAAACATACAATCACGATATTGTGGTGTCAACAGTCTTTTTAGCGGTAGATAGGCCGAACCTCGGGTAGGAAAAAGTGGATTATTGCAAAATCCATTGAATGAGCGATATTTTTCGGGTCTACACGAAAATTTTATATGAGGTATGGGACATATCCTTCTCAGCGATTTATTAATGTCAATTTCCGATAGTTTACGGATGAATTGAATAGCGTTATTTGGTTTAAATCTATTAAATAACATTCTAAATAGGCCCACAAATGTATTACAAGACCAAAAAAAATCAAGATAATATAAAAAATATAAACAATTGGTTTTGAGGTTTCCCTCATTTTTCCGAAGAAAAAAGCCTCCTGTGCATGGGTTTGAACTCGCAACTCCTGCGTGTGACAGGAAGGTTGCCACTGAGCTTTTTAGCCAATTAAGATAATATCATTATGTGTTTTCGAATATCCATGTAAAGTATTTTAAATGTTAAGACTTACGTGTTCACTAAATACTTGGTCGTCTTGAGAAGCAATCGTGAGAGCTCGGCAATGTAAACAAGTTTTTCCCGGTTGAAATATTTGAAAGGGAAGTAACCTTTGATGTCCGTTTCTAAAAAAATATTAAAAATAGTGAATCGAAAAGGTAAATTTTTTAGCTTAAAAGTTTTTCAAAGATTTGAAAGCTTATATAAGCCGTCAAATTCATCTGTGTTTGCAAGCAAATAAAAAACTGACAATATTGTTAATTTATAAAACACTTTTTTCAAACACACCTTTCATAAAAATATTCTGTGAGATCGACAAGGGCCCTACTCCAAGCATAAATTAATATAACTTTAAAAAAACCTCTTTGCATATTCAAATAGGGGTTAAACGATGATTGCGACAATATTTCCTGAAGAATCTTATTAATGGCTAGCATGTTGAGCTCTTTCATGGGTGGTGGCGATTGAGGACTTTTGTCGTAGCTGCCAAATGGACGCGTGAAAATTTGGCCGTGATCAGGGGTCGGAAAAATTTGATCGGGTATCGTAGCTTGAGTTGTCGAAAGGGCTGATCGGTAAGGTGGGTAATTAAACGAAGCCGGAAGATCAAGTTCCTGGGGAGGTTTGTAAAACAGACCAGGCTGGGGCACCCCTCGGTTATTATTAGTAAAGTATTCGCGAGCTAAGTTAGTGTCGACAACTTCTCGATTCGGACCATCGTCGAATGTTACCACGGGTGACTTCAACATTTTGAGTTTATAGTTAAAAACTTGACTCGTTTTCGGTGTACTAGTCGTTAGGGCTGTCGGCTTGTCGCGATTTTCACTCTCAATACTCCGACTGGTCTCGTAAATGTTTGCAAAGAAATGATTTTGCTGACTGACCAATTCCTTCGCATATTCCGAGGCCAATGGGGCAACTATGGGAACAGAATTTTGAATAACATTCATTTGAGGCTGAAACTCGGATCCGACAATGGGTTTGGGCATATAGCCGACAAAATTATCATTTTTATTATTATTATTATAATTATTTGCATCAGTTGTTTTATAGAAAAAATTTGAATTTGCTAGAGGGGGTGGCGATATACCGGAGCTATCTGTAAGTGGAACCAGGGGTTCTTTTTGGAAGAAGGTTTGTAAAGCGTTTGAGTTTTCATCCTTGTCGACCGGGCCTATAAATCCGCTATAACTCAAGACTGCATCGTTTGCACTCACGGGAGATATTTCGGATGGTGGCCCGACCCATTGGTTATAGGAGGAAGATTGCAAAGGTTTGGTAGAGTTTGTACGAGTTGACATCAAATTGCTTCCAAGTGTATTTGCCGGTCTAACAGACAAAGCGGGTAATTTTGTCGATACAATCGCCTGTTTTTTGGTGATTAGAGAGGGCCTGGTAAAATGATTCGTCAATGTTAGGAGAGCCGTTGTTGTCAACTCAATCGGTCTTGTGTTGGGGTATTCAGTGACCGCAAACGGTCGTCGAACACTACTAGCTATAGGACTTTTTGTATTTATAGTCAATGTTGGGTTATTGGAATATAACGTGTGATGCTCTTGGCCTTTTTTGTTTGGGTCGCTGTAAAAAAATCTGTAAGGGGTTTGCCGATGTGTGCTTTGAATCACCAAATTCCCTAGAAGGGAATTTTTATTTAGCCTTACGGGAGATGTGGTTACGATGATATTCCTTGTCGTGACAGAAGCTATTTTTTGAGGGGCCATAGTACTCTGATAGGTGGGGTCTGACTTGCTAACTCGATTGTTTTTGAGCAGTAGACCGGGATGTCTTTGTCCAGTGTCATACCTATGCCTAAGTCTTGAATACACGGTTAGAACTTCGGGCGGGCCCCCAATCAACGGTGTATTATTGGGCCCAAAAAATTTACTTTGTTCTTTACTCCTAACTGCCCCACCATTGCTATAAGGATTCTGTATTGCAAAATTATTACGACGAGCCGGTGAAGGGGATGCATTATGATTATTTGAGCTCACAAATTTTTCATTATTCCTTGCAAAGTTTATGGAATTGCCAATAGGTTCGGGAACTGTCAGGTCACTACCACCACTTTTAGGTTGTTGTAGCTTAATCAGCTGAATGTTGCTTTGACCGCGCGAAGTTACTCGTGCCCTTCGATTGGCCGGATATTGATGAGCGGCGCTTCGCCGAGGGCGGCTTAAAGGCGCCTCACTAGGCAGGACGACGTTAAGGGTTGTATAACAATCACTACTGTCATTGATACATGTAGCCGGGGCTGACAAAATTTCTTCATAACTTAGCATTATTATTACAAAAACTATTGCTAAATATCCAAACATTTTTGATATGACAGAGGCTGTTGTCGTATGTTTTGATTTCTTAACTTTCAATTCCCTAATCTAAACTTTTGGGTTGTTTTTTATCTAACAATTTTCATTTTTAATGCAGAAGGAAAAACTTTTTTTTTCAGCAAAATGAAATACGGGTGGGTAACTTCTATAAAACAATTTTTCTTAACGAAATTTTCATTTATGTTAACATAAAATAAAATTATATAGGTTAGGTATAGAAAATATGATAATAAAGGTGACAATCGCAATTTTTGATAGCTGATTTTGTTTCTGTTTGGTAAGAAGAGGACAGCAAAAGGTGTTAAAGCATTTTAAATGATGATTTTCGAAACATTACCATATAACAATAAACACTAACTCTTTGTCAAAATCAATTTTGAAATGATCTATGGTCGCAAGTGTGAGCAATACGCGTGTACCTGTTATCATAACGCTTTGGATTTTTCACATAAAATACGCCACAGGTAAAAGTAAATTGCTGTATGTGGATTTAAAAAAGTTATAATTGTTGCTAAAAAACTGCTTTAAAAATGTTAGAAAAGAGGCAAAAAAAACCGTATCTAATAGTCGTGGCTCAAAAACTTATGGCTGCTTCTTACAAATTCCAAGCAATTTCTTATTTGTTACTTTGTGAAAATCGAGTATTTTAATATTTGTCCAGCAATCGTATATTTTTATTAATTTGACATAACTTATGTATTGGAAAATGTCAAATTGGGCACAAAAATAAAAAATCAGCCTAAAAAATTTCTGATTATTATGAATGAGCCCAGGGATTATGTAAAGTGATTAAAGTCGGGATCCGAAAAACAGGCTGGGCAGAGTAATAATTCAGAACGAGCTGGGCGGGCCCAGTACTAAATTAAAAAAAAAGGAATTATTGGCTGGGCCAAAATTTGAAATCTCCTATTGCCCTAATTTATTAACTATTTTCAACAAGAACAAAAGATAAAATTATTGAAACACGGTGAAGGGCATTACTTATTCTGTATTTTATTGATAATTTTAAAATTAAATTTTTTTAGCTTGTAATAAACAATTTTTGGGCCGTATTTAAATGCCGTGTCGGGCCTAAAAAAATTGAATTTCAGGCCGGGCTAATTCAAAAACATGTAGAGGGCTATTTTCTTAAATATAATAAAAAATGGTTAAATTTGACCGTATTGACAGATTTTGCGACCTGGAGAATATCCTATGGGGAAAAAAAAATAAAAATATGTTTAATATTACATTCTCTTGTAACTTACATTTTTTATCTAAAATTATGATAAATAAATTCTTATATCAAGCACTTACATTTACTAGATACAGATAATTTGGCATTTTAATTAATATGATACTAAATGGGTTTATTTTACTCATAACACAGGTCGACAAATATCAATGTCGAAATAAAAAAGTTTTCGACATTGAAATGAAATGATCCCCATGATGGTCTTATTTCATATATTTTCGGTTCGCCTTTGGCTATATAGCTAGGTCCATATCAAAAATATGTTCATTATTGAAGCGATAAATTTTGCGACCTCAAAAATACCCTAAAGAAAAAAACATAAGATATGAATGACTTGTAACTATTTTTTGTCAAATGTTGAATTAATTTTTTTAGTATATCAAGCTATTATGTTAACATTTATAATGCAAAATTTGGCATTTATTTTAAGTTTGAATTTAGTTTACCTTGTACTTGTAAGAAAAATATCTTTTTTGTTTTTTTTAAATTTTTAATGTTTATACCATACAAAGTTTGATTAGTAGAAACAAAAAACTTCATAATCCCTAAGATGGCAGGTTTGGTCTCTGTAGTTAGTTAGTTAGCTCATAACTCTCAAAAATTTGTTGACCTGTGTGAAGAGTTTTTATAAATTACTAATTACCCATTGTCAAGTAGGCAAAAACCGGAGCCATATATTATACTGGGCTATTTTTACAATAGGGCCACATTTCTGGTCTGTTGACACAAAACATTTACCCAAATGTGGACAAAAAGCGTTTTTAATTTAGAATATTTAACATTTTTAAATCTCCTTTATTCAATAACGATGGACAAAAATTGTTTTATTGGAGATATCGTCAATTTTGTTTTTCGACCTTTTAATGTTTATAGCAGGCTAACTGCTCATAATGACATAGTATTATAATTCTTGTTTGTTTAAATGTCAGGACCTTTGAAATTAAATCTTTTTGCTGCCAAATAATATTGTTAAAAAAAGCCTTCAAATTAAATTTAATTAAAATTCAGCTGTGCTTTTATTTGTAAATAAAAACAACCTTTTATATCGAAAAGTTTTTTTACTTTCATAATTTATTTTTTGAAAAAAAAGGACATGCATAAGGCCCAAATAGGTCAACATTTAAAACATAATTTACAGATGCATATATATTATAAACCAATCTTAAGAAAATTAAAAGAAAGCTTAGACTAACAAAGAAACACAATGTAACAGGGAAAATATAAGAGTATTTATATTAATAGATTCATAATACAGTAGATGTTATAATATTATTATTACATAATGACAGGTGATAGTTAAGGGAAAATAAACTATAATTCAGTTAAATTTTAAAATATTCTCAATGGTGATTAAAGGAAGGCGCAAATAAAGAAAGTGTATGAAATATATGCAAAATTGGCTTCTCCCTGCGAAGTGGATTTGTAACGAATCAATGCCTTGACCTTGACCTATGTCTTCTACAAATATAAGAGGTAATAAAATATTAAACAGGTCACAATATTGAACAAATTTACAAATTAAAGTAACTGCCTGATCATAATATATAACACAGGTCAACTATTTTTTGAGGATTATGAGTTAACTACAGAGATCTAACCTGCCATCTTAGGGAATATCAAATCCGTTTACCGTTTTTCCTAATCAAACTTAGATAGTCAGTTATAAACATTAAAAATTTTAGAAAAAAAGTCAAAAAACCAAGAAAGATTCAAAAACAAAAATAAATTGAAATTTTATTTTTGCATATTTACAATAGCTAAACTGTTAAATTCAAATTATTTTTATTGAAAACCGATAATATATCGTGTGGTATTTAAGTTTGGGCGCGAAATATTTTGTATTATTTAAATGCCGATGTAAGAGCTTGATGTGTTAATAAAATTAATTTTTCATAAATTGTGATTAAAAATGTAAGTTACAAGGAATTTTTGCAAAAAAGATTTCTAAATTTTTTCTTTATAGGGTATATTTAGATCTGTCAATTTGGTCAAAAAGGCCATTTTTCGTTATAGACGGATCTAAGGAGCCAAAGACGGAAGAAACTAAGAAAAACGAAAAATATATATGAGATTAGGCCATCATGCGGATACATTCTTTTATGTTTTCATAAAATTCACGTTTCTGACATAGATACTTGTTGACCTGTGTAATTAAATGCCCTATTTTTAACAATGCGACTGTTATTCGTTGTAATATCAAAACCGCCGCTTAAAAGGGCAAAAAAAAGTGCTTTTCTTATTTTTTTTATAAAATATGAACTAATTTTATTTTAAAAATTTGCATTCTTAACTAAGAGTTTTGCTAATACAAAGCTCGAATAACCTAAAAGAATATACAGAAATAAATCAACCATTAAAAAAAATTTAGCAAGTAGGGAAACTAAATAAAAATTATTTGCTAACAACTATAGCTTAAAAATTTTTGAAAGCTATTTCGATAATTTCAAACCCACCGTTACAAGGGTTTTAACAAATAATACCACCAATGGGCTATATGGATACCCCAATTTCAACCCTCTATAACCAAAAAATTATTAGAGCTAAAGATATAATTTTAATGGTATGAAAAGTATTTTTAGTGTTAAATATTTTAAATTTATAAGCCAAGCTATAATTTTAATAATTTTGGATTATGAAAATATTTCAAATCCCTATAAATGTTAATAAAGCAAACAAACTATTAAAATACAATTTGTAGCCGGCGTTAAATTCTTAATATGTTTATAATGTTTGAAATAATTAATTTTATTAATTGCACAATAGTGTGTAAAAGGTAGCAAATAAGATTTATTTTCATCTTAAATAATTTATATAAAAAAACATGACCTCATAATCAGCAAGCAGTTTTTTCAATTTTATACAAATAGGCGAACATTGTCAAAGGCTAGTTGAATGGCTTAATTAAATTTGAAAAAAACCCAGCTATAATTTAAGATTTAAATAAACCTTTTAGTAAAAATGTATTTAAGCAGATTTACTGTTGAAATAAACTTAAAATAAGCTCAAATGATGTGAATGATCAAAAGACACAAAAATTGACCATTGAGACAATAATAAAGCATGCAGTTGTTAATAAAATTTAATTATTTTCGCTTTTAATTAAAAAAAGTTTTTTTTTAAAAGAAGAATTGCGTTGAATGACCAGTCCTAATGATCGTATCCATCGGACGGTAAGTTATGATTTGAGACGATCAGGGCATTTTTTTGGTGGAAATATAAAAAAAAAGAAAACCTACTTTAGCATATTACACAGGTCAACAAATATCAATGGCACAGCCGTGAATTTTATGAAAACATAGAAGAATTTATCCCCATGATGGCCTTATCTCATATATATATTTCGTTTTTCTTAGTTTCTTCCGGCCTTGGCTCCTTACATCCGTCCATATCAAAATGGCCTTTTTTGACAAAACTGACAGATCGAAAATACCCTAAAAAAATTTAAAAAAATTTTTTTATATAAAAATCCTTTGTAGCTTATCATCTCAAATAAAAAATAAAATTTTTTGGTATATCAAGCTCCTACATCAGCATTTAATATTACGAAATATTTCGCGTCCAAAATTAAATACAACACAAAAAATTATCGGTTTTTAATAAAAGTTTTATTTGAAGTTTTAATTTAAGAGTATAGCTGTTTTAACAAATAAAAAATTTCAATTTATTTTTGTTGTTAAATCTTTTTTGTTTTTTTTTAACATTTTTTTTAAAATTTTCAATGTTTATAGCTGACTAACTAAGTTTGATTAAAACGGATCTAAAAATAGAGCACAATATTATATTACGCACTGATCGGTTGATTTGTTGATATACATTTATTATATTAAATAAATCACCCATTGTGCCTTCTTCTACTATGGTTATCGTTTGATTGAAAGTGTGGACTCTCTGTACGACTTCTTGAACTATCTAAAAAAACATGATAGTCACTTAGTGTAAAGGTATTCAAATTAAAATTCTTTAATTTCTTCAATATCGTCTAAATTCTAAATTGCAAAGCTGAATGAACTAAAAAACAAAATATATAATTATACAGATAAGGCCATTTCGTGACCATACTCAATTTATTTTAATGTCTAAATACACACACGCTATACATATTAAATGAGAATAAAATATCTACCAAGATTTTTAATGTAAACTAATAATATTAATAATATGCTATTTTTTAAACAAATCAAAAAATTGTGTTAAGCGCACCTATATTCACTCAGATTTTTCTATGCTATGCTTACGAATAAGGATTTAATAAAACCTTTAGTGCGATTGAAAAAAATTTCCCGCAGTTTTAGCATTTTAATATTTAAGATTTTTAAAAAATTATATAAAAAAATGGACTTTTCGGGGCATTATTTTAGCCACTTTGATTTGTATGAATCAAAGGATTTATTGGCCCAAACAAAATTTTCATAATTTGCATGTTAAATTTGTTTATTTTTGGTCATTTAAAATGTACTAAAAAATCACACTTTTTGGGGTTTTAAAATGGAATGTATATTACTTTCTGTTAACATTTTACATTGTAAAATAATATTACACAGAACTACTAGCTTTGTCTTAAACAAATCATTTTTTCCAAATGATTAATTAAAATCATATTAAATTCCAATAAAGTTACAAGAATCTTCTCGATCATAATCTCTGTATTTGTGTCTATAGGATCTATGGGGTGATGGCGACCTTGAATAACTTCCACTGTACCGTGAACCATAGCTATCACTTCTGCTCTCACGAGAGTAGCTCCTAAAAAAGATTTATAACTTTCCTGCAGGTCGACAAAATTTTGAAAAAGAATAGTAACGGATCAAATCAGATCAAAATTGATAAAAGATATATATTTTCTATTTTTTTAAACCAAAATGTTAGAAGCTTATTTTGAATAATTATAATTCAAAAAAATGACAAAATTAAAATTAGCAACGTCATGACTCGATTTAATAATTGTTGAGAATCAAACCTTTTTTTTTAATTTAAATATGAACCTACAATTAAAATAGAACGGTATAGAAAATTTGATAATCTTTTATGTTTTAAAATTTACTGTTATAAATTAACAATGAAATGTTTAAGCAGTTGTTAAACATAATTTTTGTTTGCAAGTGTATTCTATAAAATGGAAACCAAATAATTGCATCTTATAAAAGTCAATAAATTTTTGAGTTATGAGTTAACTACAGATATCAAACCTGCTCCAAATCCGTACGTTTTTTCTAATCAAACTTAGTTAGTCAGCTATAAACATTGAAAATTTTAGAAAAAATGTCCAAAAACAAAAAATATAAATTTTTTTTTTGCATATTTACAACAACTAAACTGTTAATTAAATTTCAAATAATATTTTTATTAAAAAACAGATAATATATCGTGTAGTATTTAAATTTGGATGCGATATATTTTGTATTACCTAAATGATGTAAGAGATTGACTAATAAAAAATATTTTTTTATATTTGTGATAATAAATATAAATTACAAGGGATTTTTATATCAAAAAAAGATTCTAAAATTTTTTCTTTTAAGGGTATATTAAGATCTGTCAATTCGGTCAAAAAGGCCATTTTTCGATATAGCCGGATCTACGGAGCCAAAGGCAGAAGAAAACGGAAAATATATATGAGAAAAGGCTATCATGGGGATACATTCTTTTATTCATAAACTTATTTTTTGTGACATTGATATTTGTTGACCTGTGTTATTAGAGAAATATAGATATTCCAATTAAAACATAAAATCATAGTAACATGAAAAATAAATAGTATTATTTATTTAAACAAAAAAAATAAAAACACAAACCTTCTGTGTCGTTTTCTTCTGTAACGGTCATCTCTATAGGAACATCTTGGATCTTTTGTTTTCATGTCCCTGGGAGCTTAGTTAAAAAAATTATAATTAACTAGACAAAAAAAATTTTGATAATAAAAATAAATTTATTAAAAGGTAAAAAATTCTAATTTAAATAAAACAATTTTGTTAAAATCTAGATTAATACAAATGCATGTACTATATATTGTGTATTTTTGTTAAATCAAATCTGCTCAATATATAGAGTATTAAGGTTTTTAAAAAAAACATTGTTTAAAAAATGTTTTAATAAATGCCAAATTTTATTTTATAATAATTTGCTAAAATACTAAATTTTTATGTAATATATGATATCTATAAACATAATAACCATGTGGGGGCAAAAGTGTAGAATAAACTAAGGTAAAATCATAATTGTTTTTTAAACTCTAATTTTTATAACTAAGTCTAATTTTTAATAGTTACCTACTAACTAAAGTTTGATAAGAAATGATATCTATGAAATAGCAAAGGTATTTTTCAAAAATTATAACTAAATTTGCCTTGCTGGTGCCAATGCATACAATTTAGCTGTTTATAAATATTATGAATTAATTAGAAATAGTGCTTGGTTTAGGTCAATTTAATAATGCAACAAACAGCTAAAATATATTAGTTTAAATTATATTAAGCATCAAACTATTAATTATTTGCGTAATTTTTGCCTAAAATATATAAAATCAAAATTTTTTTGAATATTGACCATCCAAAACAATTGTTAAACATAAAACTAATTTAATTAATTGGGATAATTACCACCAGCAACCAGCGGTATATTTTCAGCACAAAATATTATATCGTATACATTAAGAAAAATAAATATTACAATGCAAATACACTGATGGCATAACTTATTTACACAAATGGAAATTAAAAACTAAATACAACTAAATCAATTAGAATTTTAGCTTTCTAAGTACATAATGTAATATGGCTTGTAAACAATTAACATAAATGTAGATAACAAATCTTATTAAGAGATCAAAATTTATATATAAAAAAACCTAATTATAAAATTTGATGTTTTAGTATTAAGCCTCTAGTTTAAAAAGTCAACTTTAAAATTCTTTGTATCAAGTTAAGTAGGCTTATACATGATACAAACCAAAAGATTTAAAAATTGGATAAATGTTAGTAATATTTAATCAAAAAAAAACTTCTCGTGTATAAATATTGACAACATATATTATTAAATTTAAAAAATTACTTTTCCTATCTCCTTGAGCAAATTCAATTTCTAATTCTCTATCATTAACTTTAACATTTTTTAAATCATATAGAGCATCTTCTGCATCCTTAAAATCCTGATATGTAAACAAGAGTTAAGGAAATTGTGAATTAAAAATTATATAATTAAATTGGTTAATGAGCAGAAAAGGGTACACAACTTTAACAATCTTTAAAATATCTTTTATCTTTATTATTAAACTTTTCTTTAAAAATTCTTTGATCTTTAATCTTTAAATTCTTTAGTACTATTGCTTTATCTTGTCACCTTTACTGTCTTTCAAGGCTTTAGACCTGAATAAACGTTTATAGCTAGAAAAAATATAAAAGGATATTGGACATAGGCAAAGCCCCTGACCTCTTTTGTAAAATAATCAAGTGGTATATAAATGTCTTTAACAGGCCCATATTTTGTAAATATAGGTCTTAAATCATCGACACTAAAGGTTAAGTCTATTTAATGTTTACGTTGTATCAGACCTTAGATTCCGGACATATAATGAAGTAGAACGATCTTTTCGATAAGACATTTGTATTGTTTAAATTCAAAAACGTGTCTTATTATACAAAATCAAGCCTTGAATGCACAATCGCTGTGTAAAACTAATTTCAAATTTAGACAATTTATTTATTTTTTTAATATTATAAAACAAAAAAAAATATAATTTAGCAGTTTTTGGTTTAGCTTAACAAATATTTTATAAAAAAATTTAAATAATTTTATTTTCTTATTTTTCTTTACACCAACCCCCTTTATGTCAATTAAATAAGTTATTCTGTAAAAAATCTGATTCACGCATATAAATTATTGGCGCATTTTTTAAATATTTTACTAGCCGCAGCCTCCTAAAAAAAATCTTTTTGCCTTACCATATCTACAAATAGCAATATTATGACAATAAATACTACAAATATTTTAAATATTTTAAAA
Source organism: Acutogordius australiensis (assembly GCA_030555515.1). Taxonomy (NCBI): domain Eukaryota; kingdom Metazoa; phylum Nematomorpha; class Gordioida; order Gordea; family Gordiidae; genus Acutogordius; species Acutogordius australiensis. The sequence continues at coordinate 28,697,959 of CM060242.1, forward strand.
TTTTCTAGAGATATAATTTATGCGTTTTAACTTTCTATGTTCGTTTTTAAAACTTATTAAACCCGCAAATGCAGAGAAATTGACGCGAATGCTACAGTGGGGTTCATTACCTGAATTATAAACCTATATAACTTTTAGAGTTTTTAAAGCTATGATCTTTATTTTTTTTATTATTTCAAAGAAAAATACGTGTTTTTTAATTATAAACAAATATAATAGTATATTGATGTAAATTTTTATTTAACACAAATCAGAAAAAATCTAAAAATGGGTTTTTTATTTTTCTATGGATGCAATTAGTAAAAATTAAAGTTTTGAAGAAAAAAAAATGGGGCGCATTTGATTAGCATTAAGGTGGCTAGTGTGTTGAGAAATTAAAAATTTTTTATCAAATATTTTTTTATTAATTTTTTGTTAAGCATACCCTAACACAACCAAAAAACATTTTTGATACTCTATCCAGCTTTAGAGCACCCTGAAGTGCTGCAAGCTGGGTTCATGAACTTTATTTGACTAGATGGGTGACGATTCTACAACGGCCTTCTCTTTTTAATCGCCTGTGTAATTATTTTGGCTCACAGATTATTTTTTTAATCTATATTTAGCCAAACCCAAAATTAATTTATTTACCCGTATTCTAAAATACAGGTCCATTGGTATACCAAGTCGGTAAGCATGAACCTTATGCGCACCTTCCTATGTTAAATGATCATTTTTGTAAAACATTAAAAAAATAGGCTTACGTGACAACGTATTCCTCCCCCGTTTCCCTAAAATATTTCCAACTTTATTCCTCACCCCCCCCCCCCCCCGGCCCTCTTCCATGAACTGTACGCTTCTGTGCAGATTTACATGAAGTTCAGTATGAAAAGGTAATCATTTAGACTATTCCTTACTAATTTTCAATTTTTTTTTCGTTTTTAATAGCTTTTTTTACAACCTCTCATAAACATTCAAATTAGGTAGAAATGCCAAAAATGATACTTTGCAAACTTGCAACAATATTAAAAAATAATAAAAACATGCAATATTTAGTTTGTAATAAAAATTATTGTTGCCTATATTGATTAGATTTTATAATATTGTTAAAAATTAAAAATTGCACAAATTAACAAGTTAAGGGGGGGTGGGGGTAAAAAAAATTCTAATTTGGTATTAATCATACTACATATAAGCCTCATTAGCATCCGTTTTTTCGCCAGCCAAACTCTGGCCCCCTGTAAACGACTACCCCATAAAAATATCTGCAGTGACCTTTGTGCGGCTTTAACTTAAAAACTTAATAATATTTTTGGAAATTCTAAATTTTTCAATAAAATAAAATTTATCTATTTCAATCAGATTTTTAGAAAAATATTAAAAATCTCTTATACTAATCCAAATAAAATATCATTATAAAATCAATTTGTTAATTTTTTTTATAATATTTACAGAATTTTTGCAAAAGCGTCATTTTTGGCATTTTTATAATGCATTCCTAAACTAAATGTAGAGGGATGAAAATTTCAAGAACCAAAAAAGTGCGATAATCCAGCCTGTGTTTACATAGATCTTACTTAGTTTAAACCCAAGGACCTATAAACTTGCGAAATAATCTTACCTTTTCACTATCTAACTCCAACTTAACCTTATAATAGTACATGTCCATCCGAACCTATTACATAATTGCCGTATTAATAAAAATGTATGAATTTTTTGCGGACGGGTGGCAGCCAGATAATTAAAAATTTCATACTGTAAGTAGCTCGACCCTAAAAATTAGGGTCACCGGTGGAAATGTTAGGGACGGTGTCAATTGTCACGCTGAGGTTGTGATAACCAACTTATTTGTGACTTCCTATACCTTGTCTGCATGTTTGATTGGAATTCTGTCAATCGACATTTCATTGCTTAGCCGTATTCTTGCTTGGCATAGGTACGGTAAAAATGACGCACTCATGGGTAAGGTCTTTGCCTATATTTGATTCTTGATATCTTTGTTTGATTTAGGACAAAAATTTATCAAATAAACTTTCCGGGACTCTCGAGTATGCGTTGTCTTTAAAATAATTTCCCTCAAAAATGTGAACAGGACATAAATGGGTCTTCTCCCTGTTTAACCACTCTCACACAAAATCAGTTAGGTTATTTGGTACAATACGACGTATCGCATCAACATTTCTCTTTGAAATAGTGATAATCATCGTCGCTTAGATCTTGTTTAATTCCAATTTGGACTTAATCGCTCGCACTGCGACTTTCTTGATGGGAGAAATAGATGATTAAAAAAGATATAATTACTAGATGATATAAACTGTGTTGTTAGAACCAAATTTTTAGAGAATTAAGAAATTTGTGATTTTTTTAATTAATATAATTCAATTGCCCTATATACAAATTTCGAAGAGTAAAAAATCATATATATTTTGACTATATGTTGTTTTTAAAGGTTCTTTAACGCTTTAGTAAATTAATATGATTTTGAATCTATAAAACATACAGACTTTGTACTAATTAAAAAAATTGAGTATTGGAATAAAAAACCCATGATGGGTTTGAAGACGAGTTTTAATCATATCTTAGGGCGCGTTCTGAATCATTTCATTTTTTTGGAAAATTAAAATTTTTATTTGACATTGAACGCATAGAAAAGTTGACCAACCATTGTCATGATCATTTAAAATAGTAATTTTGAAAAATTTCAAAGTTTAAAATTTTTTTAAATAGGTCAAAAAATGAAATGAGTATGAACACTCCCTTAAATAAATTTGTGATATCTATTATTAAAATTCCAAATTATATCACAAGTAAATTCGCAAATCCAACATAATACGTAGTTAGAACAAGTTTTCTTTTATTTGGTCCTGAAACTTTAAATAAATATTGCTTTAGACTGAATGTGTCATAGTTTAGCCCATAAAAAGCTAATTGGACATGTTACTTTCCGACTAAACCCCTCAAACTATATATACATTCTAGTTAAAACAAAAATCGGTTTCAACAGTTATATCTATAAAATTGTTTAATAAAGTTTCCCTCAAACAGAGATCTGAAATAATGATACAGGCGAGGAGAATTTTAAATGTCAACGACGAACATTTATTTATTAAACAACTAGAACTCAAAAGTTTAATATAACAATTAACATTACGAGTTGTGCCGTCCCAGCCAGCATTATTTAACGATATAAGGAATTATTATAAGATTATTAAATACGGAGGAGTATAGGTGAAATAGATAGAGGTGCTAGATGAGAGAGAAAGTCAACTAAGCAGCTTTGTCGTAAACGTGAATAGGATAGGGAAATTATTGCTTTTGTGACATATCAGATTTTGGCCAAACTCAATTTTAGTTTTTATAAATTAGTGAAAAAAAATTTAGGGACTTTATATTCATGAGCATAAAATCCGGCCATAATTCAAAATATTATTTCTTTTAAATTCATGTTTTTCTACTATTTTCTCCGAGATACAAGCCTTAAATGAAAAAAAGTAATAAAGAGGAATTGATTTGAATAGGGTTCGCGTGTTAATGACTTCAACACTCAGCGTCTCTTATGAAGGTGACATTATAATTTACAATAATTTAATTACACCAAATAATTATTAATATATATATAAAGTAATTTTGTATATTAATGGCAATGCGAATTTAGCGAAAAATTTTACAAATTTTTGATATGATGGAACAATAAATAGTTTTTTTTGAGGCGTGGACATATGAAATTTTAAGAAATAATTGCCGCTTGTTAAAAAATCTAGTGTGTTCTTTCACCCCAAGCCGAATTTATATGGACGTATACATGCAACTAGCATTCAAGATAATAGCACTGGTGTTCCTGGCTTACGTCGCCATCATCGAAATAGTTCCCGTTTCGCTGCAATACCAAAACATGATCCGGAGTCAAAACGAAGCTTTGAATGCTCAAGCACGACTTCAAAACGCTGAGGGTGACAATTATGCCGTAGATTATTCTCAAAACAGGATTGGCTCTGTGAACTCTATGGGTGCGGTGAATCCGCTCAATGGGAATCAGCCAAATTTAATTCGGGAATTTGAGCAGCAACAAACACCCGTGTGTGAACCTCAGGTAAAAAGTTGCCATTTATATTGTTCAAACCATAATAATTTTGGTTTAAATATGCAGGGAGGTGGAGAAAGCTTCCGTTTTTTAAATGGTATAAATGGATATCCATCAAGAAGCTTTTGTTTTACCCAAAATAAATTTGGGCTGATATAGGGCAAAGGCAATAGGTGACGCATTTTTTTTTGATTTTGCATTTTTCCCCATTCTCTTTATCAAATCCAAGCTAGTGGACCGTATGGTCTAATAATTTGCAAAATTTGTCCTTTAAATTTAAACATGGCGAACAAGCTGGAAATTATTAAATTTTCCTGCATATGCAACCAATATGTGTATTGTATTAAGGCGCGTTCAGCAAATTTGATGTTAAAAAAAATACAAAATTTTAAATTTTGAATTTAAATTTTTAAAAGTAATTTGACCAAGTCTCGATCTAATTAACATGTAATTAATTATATAATTTCTACAACATTTGTTTGCGCCCTTGAATAAGAGAATTTTTAATTTATAAAATTAATAACAAAATTGCTAACTCTCACAATGGCTACTTTTTTCAACAGCCAAAATTAACCATCGACTATTTAATTTTTTTTTGATTAATTCTAAGTTACTTAAATAAAATTTGAATAATTTTAATTTGATTTATTAGCTCAATAAGTTTACACAACAAGCTCTAACTATAACATAGAAAAATTTTTGAGATTTATAAGCCCACTATAAAGATCAAACCTGCCATCTTAGGAATTTCCAAATCCGTTTACTCTTCTATCAAACCTAGTAATTTAGCTATAGACATTGAAAATTTAAAAAAAAAATGTCGAAAAAAAGAAACAAAACAAAAAAATATTGAAAAAAATTATTATTATTATATTTAAAACATTTTAACTGTTAAATTCAAAACTTAAATAATATTTTTATTAAAAACCGATGATAAATTGGGTCATATTTAGTTTGGGGTGCCAAATATATTGTATAATCTGAATGTTGATGCAAGTATGTATATATAGAAATTTTATTTCTCATTATTTAAGATGATAAACATAAGTTACGAAAGATTTTTAGATAAAAAAAAATAAATTTTTTCTTAGAGTAATTATCGAAGTCGCAAAACTGTCAATTTGGTCAAAAAGGCCATTTTTTTTAAATATGGACGGATATAAGAAACCGAAGGCGGAAAAAAAAACTAAGAACGGAAAAATATGAGATAAGGCCATTATGGAAATGTTTTATATTTTCATAATTTTTTTCTGACATTGATATTTGTCGACCTGTGTAATAGAAGCAGAATTTAGTTTTGGACGAATTAAAAAAAAATAGAAAAATGGCCTAAAATTGAGCAATTTTTTCCCATAATATTACCCTTTCAGTGAGCTCAGAAAAGAAAAGAAAAATTTTCTTTTTTCGCTCCAATTTAATAATAAACCCAATTTACCAAATAAAATTATCTTTATCAATAACACTGTACAACGAAAAAAAACAACATAAACGATTTTTTGAGGGTTTTGTAGAGAATTTTCTTGCGATAACGATCCCGGGTTTAGTTTTTTTTCCAATGCCTCCAATTTTTTTTAAACCGCGTCCAAAGTTCAAAATAAAATTCACAAAATTTCTTTTACTATTTATTCTACAAAAAATCTATTGGCACAGATTCCTTATAAAAAACATATCTAAAAAAGGTTATTACCTAAAATTATTAGCAATTTACTTTCAAGTTATTTAGGATCAAAAAACGGATTTTATGACGAAAACCACTAATTTTACAAAAATGAAAATAAAAAAAATTAAATATTTAAAAAAATTTAAACCCCTTACGTTAATAATGAATGTTTTCGTTATCTAAATATATTTTTAAACTTTTGTTACTACACATAGGTTCTATGATATAGAGGCCAAAAATACCCCAAAAATTAAAAAATCTCAACTTAGACACCGAATAACTAAAAATCTGAGGCATTGGCTAAAATTCTGATTTCATATTCGTGATCAGCGCCAAAAACTTGACCAAAAACCATAGTCATAAATGATGCTTAGGGTCGTCCAAATTTTGTTGTCCAGTGTAATTTACAAAAAAAGGAAAGGAAGCTAATAAAACTTATCAAAGATGAAAAAAGAAATTTTTTTATCTTTTTCGGTGGTAAAAATATCGTAAAAAAATGTTAACCAGAAAAAAAGAGCTCACTCTTTTTCAGTTTTAAAATAGCTCACTAAGGCTGAGCTCAAATTAAGGGCACGTGCAAAGTGAGTTTTTATTTTCGTAATATTTTCAAAATTTTGAAAAAAAATATTTTTTAATAAAACGCAAATTTTTAAAAAGTTGCCGAATTTAATATATGCACATGAAATGCTTTTTCTGAAAAAAAAAATTTTTGAAAAAATTTTTAGAATAATCAAAATTTTACGAAAATAAAAACTCACTTTGCACGTGCCCTAAATAAAAGGGTTCGTTTTCAGGGCACCCTTCCTATTTCCCGGAATGACAAGATTTAGCTAAAAACATTTATAAATAAATCTAATAACAAGCGATATGCATATAATTTACATTAAATATTAGAAATGCGATGATCCCTTACTAATCAACCAAAAGAATTGCAAAAAGCTCTTGCTTAACCAAAACCTTCAAATCACGGTAATAATTTAGTTTAAGACTGGGTTACGGCGGGTCCATTATATATAATAATCCAAGTAATATTTGGGAGAATCTGACAAATTTTAGTAAGTTTTAACCTAGTTCTAGAAACAACGACTAGCTAGCTATATAGGGATACACTTAAACCGGCTTTGGTAAGAAGTTTTAAATTTTTGAAGTAGAGTAGTGGAGTTAAGTATAAAAGCTACATTAATTTTCTAACAAAAATTTTATTATATTGCTATGGGCGCATTTAAAATAAAATTACTGGCATATTCCCTTTTTACAAATTATAATTTTGGAAAAAACTGAAATGGAAACAATATTAATTCTTCGTTAAAGAGGTTTTTACTCTAGGGCTATCAAGAGTGATTTTTTCAATCATTTTTTCACGAAAAATTCAAGAGAGCTATTTAATTTGCTTTTATGTTTAGAACTCAGTGCAAACAAGTGTTCTTGTGGAAATGCTAGTCGAGCCGATGCTTCAAGCACCTTTGGGAAGGATCGAATTTTACCGATTTGTTCAGGAGTACGTATCTTTTTATTTTTTATTACAAATGAATTGAAGAGAATTTAGTTAAGAAACCTGATAAATATATTAATAGTAGTGATTTAAATGGTTTTTGTCTAAACGGATAAAAACTAAATAATTGTAATGTTATGGTTGAGTTTTTATTTTTAACTCTAAATTAATTAAATTTTCAAGGATAACTGCTTCGATAGGAATTTTTGATTTAATTAAGAAATAGCATAAATTTTTTAATGAAGGTTATAGTTAAATTTTATCCAATAGTGTTCCGGTCAGTATTTAATGCATTTTGGTTACAAAATGCCTCCACGCATTATTATATTTTATCAATTATGGTATGTCTAAAGTGCACGATAATTAAATATATAAATGTTTGACAAATTTCTTAGGTATATAAACTAATTAAGCAGATCAAGGCTACTACCAGTCGGATTTTTAATACAGTTTATCGTATTGCACAGGTCAACAAATATTAATGTCAGAAACGTGAATTTTATGAAAACTTAAAAGAATGCATCCCCCTGATGGCCTATCTCATATATATTTTTTGATTTTTTTAATTTCTTCCGTCTTTGGCTCCTTAGATCCGTTTATATCGAAAAATGGCCTTTTTTGACCAAATTGACAAGATCTAAATATACCCTAAACAGAATATTTGAAAATCTTTTTTACATAAAAAAATCCCTTGTAACTTATATTCATAATCACAAATAATGAGAAATAATTAATAATTTATCAAGCTATTACATCGGCGTTTAGATAATACAAAATGTTTTGCGTCCAAACTTAAGTACGACACGATATATTATCGGTATTTAATAAAAACATTATTTGAAGTTTGAATTTAACCGTTTAACTATTGTCAATATGCAAAAATAAAATTTCAATTTATTTTTGTTTTTGAATCTTTTTTGTTTTTTTTTACCTTTTTTCCTAAAATTTTCAATGTGTATAACCGACTAACTAAGTTTGATTAGGAGAAACGGTAAACGGATTTGATATTCCCTAAGATGGCAGGTTTAATCTCTGTAATTAACTCATAACTCTCAAAAAATTGTTGACCTGTGTTGTAAGCCTGCTATAAGCATTAAAATTTATAAATGTTTAAAACACAGATAAATAAAATAAAATATAAATAAATAAAGGAATTTAATTTATAGATAAAATAATTAAAATGCTACTTATGTACTCTAAATAATATTTTTATTACGGTTAAATTCGGGAAAGAAGTTTAAACATGGTTTTGTATATCCCACAAGTGAATGCTGAAATTTATTATACTTATATTCATATTTAAAATAAAAAAATTGAAGTTACAGGAGATATCACAGGTCAACAAATTTTTGAGAATTATGAGCTAACTACGGAGATCAAACCTGCAATCTTAGGAATTTTCAAATTCGTTTACCGTTTTATTTAATCAAACTTAGTTAGTCAGCTATAAACATTAAAAATTTTAGAAAAAATACCAAAAAAACAAAAAATATTCATAAACAAAAAAATATTAAAATTTGTTTTGCACATTTACAACAGCTAAACTGATAATCAACTTTCTAAATAAATATTTTATTAAAACCCGAAAATATATTGTGTCGTTTAAGTTTGGACGCGAAATGTTTTGTATTAATTAAATGCTAAAGCTTGATGTGCTAAAACATTTTAGTTCTGATTATTTGATATTATAAATATAAGTTACAAGGGATTTTTATATGAAATAAAGATTCTTAAGTTTTTTCTTTTCAGGGTATTCTCGATCTGTCGATTTGGTCAAAAAAAATTTTTTCGATATGGACGGATATAAAAAGCCAAGGCCGGAAGAAACTAAAAAAAACAAAATGTATATATGAGATAAGGCCATCGTGGGGATAATAACTTTTATGTTTTCATAAAATTCACGGTTGATATTTGTTGACCTGCCTATTAATAAAAATTTAAAATTTTTATTTGGATTAACGAGGTAGCAAAAAACGTGACATTTATTATATCACATGCCAAACATGAAAAATCTCACCTCTTAAAGCAATAAGTCAATGTATTTCGGCTATGCTGTTAACTGAATACTTTTTAAAAGCAAAGAATATAATGTTTTTATGATTATAGAAATACTCGGTTCTCCTGTTCAAAAATTTATATATTTGTATTTCTACAATTGGGTTTACTATACCGACTAGGGCCAAATTTAGGGCTCAAAAGCCTGCTATTGCCGGCCCGCCTGAAAAACGGGCCGCAGCTAAATAATAAAAAAGGAGGTACGTGACAGGTTTGACCAGTTTTTGGGCTTTATGATTAACCTCAAATTTTAAACATAATAAAATATCGTCATTTTGCTGGCCGAAAATACTTTAGCTCGTGGTCTAGCTTAAGTGATTGCCTGTCTAAGGTGATTGCCTTAGTACCCGACAGGGCTAAAAGGGTCTATGCACTGACCGGTAAGCCGGCTCTTTGAAAAGATGTAGGGCAAGGGATGTTGTTATAACAGGCGAATGACTCTGACCAGCGTCTCCTACTCCCCAAATTTTATGGAAGAGCTACCCCCCTCGGCATAATCTCGGGGATAACTTTATCCCCCCCCCCCCCCCCCCACCCAATTTTTTGTCTGATTATAAGCAGCCACTTTAGATCAATTCAATTTTATTTATTATAATGAGTTATTATAATAATATAAATGTTTAAAATTATTGATAATTAAGTCATTATCTAGTTGCAATAAAATGTCCTCTTCCGATTTTAACAAAAGGAGATTTTGTAAAAACATATCTCCCATTTTGTTACGAAGAGAAGTTTTAATTAATTTTATCTTGCTCATTGATCTCTAAGCGCTACAGCTGGAGATCGTTATTGTGAGCTTTTATATATTTTTTTAAGGTTTTCAAAACTGTTGTATGTTTTTTTAAAGCCCTATAAGGTAGTAAAAAATTGTCATCTGAACTAAACAAGGTTTCATCATCATCCTCATCACTTTTTTCAACGTCGTCCTCCGGATAGTTACATAAACTCTCTGGAGTATTTTTTGATTCTAGAATTTAAAAAAAATATTAACCATTCACATATTGGGTAGAAATGAATCCATCTATTAAAGCTTGGCGGAAAAACGGAATAAACATTTTCATTTCTTCAGAAATCAAATAAGGGTCAAGGTCGTAAAAAGCAGTGCTGGGAAAACAATGAGCCAAAAAACTTTGGCTCATTTTTTCCCCCAAAACAAAAAAAAGAAAGGGGGCTACAAATAAAGGGCCAAAATAAGAATTCAAAAAAAGCCCTTAATAAGAAATGGGGCAAAAAAAACCCACAAAAAATGGCTCTTAAAAAGAGCCCCAAAAAGCCCATTTATGTTTTTATTAAAATCAGATTGAGTTTATTGATTAAAATAGCAAGGTGTTAAGAAAAATGTAATTGTGTTCATTTATCGGAAAATTAATTGTTTATATAATGTATCATGTATTAACTTCTTGGCAAGGGATATTTTTTACTTAATATAAACCTTTTGGCATAACTCAAACTTATAGTAATGGAAAGTTTTAACGCCAAGCTGTAAATTATAAAGTCGTAAAAGCAAAAGTCGATCAAACAAATTGTATCTTAATTTGGACTATTTAACTTAGGTAATAATTCACTAAGTAACGTAATTAATCATGTTATTAGGCCAACTTTATTAACTAAAATTTATTACTTTAGAACAAAAATATCGTAAATCCATCAGTCACTAAGACAGTTTTCTTTATAATAATTTCGAAAAATTTTGATTTTTTCTTTATAATAATGATGGGTTGGTTATTTTTTCTTAAAGCTACAAGGAGTTTTTATTTAAGAAAAGGGGCTTTTTTTAAACATGCCCCTTTTCTTTAAGATAGAAAAAAGGCTTTTCTTTTGCCATGCCCACGAGTTTGTGGGCATTTGGGAAAAAAAACTCAAAAACTTAAAAAAAAAAGCCCATTTAGTTTTTTTTCCCAACCCTGGTAAAAAGCACAAATCTCGTTTATATTTTCCACATTTACTTCATTGTATTTTTTTAATGAAGCTGTGGTAAAAAACGAGACTCCTTTATAAAATTGTAAAGTATCGTCATTAAATCTTTCGTGAAATTGCATCAAGATAAGATCCAAAGCTTTAAAATATGTTTTAATACGGTAGCTATGAATTATATACTATTTTTACCTTTTGATTACGTCCACTTAACCGCGTTTTTGTTTTAAACTAAAATCAACATTGTTTTCTTTACAAAATTTAGAGGTATCCTCAATTATTTCAAATTTTTCTTGATCTGCATTTTAATATAATAAAACAAACTTCGTAATTTATTCAAATTTGATATAGTGCATTTTATTAAAGAGATTGTGGCTCCCATATCAAACAATGGGCTTTGGAGTTGCAAGATTTTTAAATAATTTTTTGATATAGTAAATTTAGATAAAAATATGCCAAAAAGTTACTTTTTGACAACTTTAATAGCAAATAAAATGAAAACTAGATCAGGTAGGAAAAAACGGAAAGCACCATGATGTTTAAATAAAATGAAAACTAGATCCGATAGGAAAAAACGGAAAGCACCATGATGTTTAGCAGGAAAAACTGCGCTAGAAAAATGTTCAAAGTTTTTGGTCTAAAATATGAAGTCATTTTTTGTCGACCAGTGTTATATATGTTTTGTGTGTAGAAGTGTAAAAAATTGAGAAAAATATTATATTCTTGTTAAATAAACTACCCCCTTTGACTGCTATAGTTACCCTCCTTTTTAAAATACCCCCCATAACTATACCTACCCCCCTCGAATACCTACCCCCTCGGCTGATTTTTTGGAACCGCTTGGTTCCTACCCCCCCCCCCGGAGTAGGAGACACTGACTCTGACCTTCGACTTTTGCCAGGGTTGTAAAGCGCTATAATTTTTTAGAGAATGCCGTGTCATATTAATGGACATTATGGTAGAGAGACGCACTTAATCCTATTGATCCAAGGGGTTATGAACTTCGCCGCAGTGATTTAAATGCTCCTCACCCCAAAAAATCCGAGCCAGTCACAAATGAAAAACCAAAAATTTATTTAAAATAGGGATTTTATCCTAATAACAAATAGTTTTATACCATATTTCAGGTCATTTAAATAAGAGATGTCTAAATATTTAAAATTTTTAATCAGAAAAAGAGCTAAAGCATTGGTTCAAGATTTTGGAAGATGTTAAGTTAAAAAGAGCTTTGCCACTCTCATGTTCTATAGTTTGGCCAAGCACCATGTAAGTTTTTTGCATTTAAAGGCATGTTCAAAATTTGATCAGCTCAAAAAACTAAAAAAATGTCCCTTAATCAAACTCTTTTATACAAAAAGTCACCTCTTATTAGTAATATTATTGAAATACATTTTCTTAATTTAATAAAGTTTCTATTTTTTTTTAAACAAATAACTGAACATATCTTAAAAAATGTTACCTACTTATGAATCACTGATCAGAAATTTGGCCCATTTTTTAAACCTATTGTACAAACTTCTTAACCACTAACTTATAACTATGTGCAATATACACACTTAAACTATTCTAACCAAGTGTAAAAGAAAGCTAAAACATGATTTGATCCTTGGCTATGAGGCTAAAGTTTTGTGCAACTTTCATTTTCCTACATTCATAACATTTATATATAAATTGTTTTGCTTATACTAAATGAGAAAGTGTTTAAATCCAAAATTATATTCTCAAAAATAAACTTTATAAGGCCTTTACACATCCAAATTTTTTTTAAATTAAATTTTTTAACTTAATGTGATACATTATCAATCTTACACATTTTCAATAGTAATACTAATTCTTATATAACTCAGATATTTGACAAACATTAGTAAAAATTGACAAGTATATACATTTATTAAACAATTCAAATCAAAAAAAAATATATATCTAATTTATTATATGTAATATATTACACATTAAACAAATCACTGCCTTCTCTACTAGGATCCTGGGATGGATAATGATGTTTGGATTTCTTTAATCTCTTAGGATTTTTATTGTCATGTTTGTTAAAGTTTGCTAACATTGGTGGGGGTGGTAAATCATTATTTTCCAAACCTACATCCTCAAGAATGGGAGGTGGAGGAGGCAAAATGAAGCTTCCACTTGACAAACTTGAATCCACCTGCCTCATTGTAGCATTAGTTCTTCCATCTGGTATAGGCAAATTAAAGTAATTAGTAAAACTTTCAGGGGGGATAGGTAAAGCAGTAGGCAGGCCTGGTACTGGTGGCAATAGGCTATTAATTTCTTTAGAATTTAGCATATTAGGTTTGACAACCTGTCCATAAGATTTTCCCCAACGTATAATAAGTTTTCTGCCTGCAAGTACCAACTTATTGTGACATTGATGGGCAGCATTTTCAGCAGCAAATCTTGTAGTGTATTGAACAAAAGCACATTGTTGTTTATTAACCATAGAGACTGAACGTATTTCTCCAAATTGGTAAAAATAATTTCTTAATTCACTCTCACTAACCTTGTCTCCAAGGTTTCCAATATAAAGAGTTGTAATAGATTTATCTTCAGGTGGTTGAAGCCTTGGCAGTTCACTAGCTCTTTTCAGCATACTATTAGCAACCGGATCATTTACACCATAATAACGATCTCTTATATTTTGGTGTGAAAGTGGATTATCTGGATCGCTAGGTTTTTCATGCCTGTAAGGACATTCCTCTCCTCTTTTACATTCCCCTTTAACCCAAAATGAACAAATGTGTGGTCTGTTTCTCTGATAAAAAGGTGCTGTCCTAGCTAGTTTGGCAAGCATCTCACTTGGATTTTGCATTTTACCTAATGGAGTATTAATATCAGCAAGTTCTTTTTCTTTATTTTGTACAAAATATTCTTTATTTACAATAGATTTTGGTATTTCATCTTTAATTTTCAAAGCTTCATCCCTCACCTGAGTAGGCAGGCCATATTCCAAATCAAGCAAACATGTTTGACAAATATTTTTTAGCTTTGCACAAGTTTGACAAACCTCAGTTTTTTTGTATCTCATACCCGTTCCAGGACACCATCTAAACACCGTGAATGGTCTTTCACATATATGGCATTCTTTCCCATATTTTTCTTTGGTCATTCTAATGTATGGATTGTCGCCTAAGCATGTTTGACATAATATAGGAAAGTCTGATTCTTCCCAATTGAGGCGGTTATAAGTGTTTGATTTTGACAACGCCATTTTAATTGTTTCCTAGAATAATCATATGGCAAAAAAATGGCCCCTTATACCGTGTCACTTAAGGCCGTGGCTTGTAAACGGTGTTACTAAAATAAATAAAAACAATTTCTTATATTAATATGTGCGTCTCAGTGGCGCTAAAGCATTATTGCAAGATATTTTATTACAACTATAATTTATGCCATTTTATACATTTTTCAAATTGAACATGGCCTAACCCGTTGTATGGGCTGGGGCTAAAACTAATTTGAACATTATATAAATTTACGAAAAATAAAAATATATGTAATTTGGTCTGGTTAAGAAATGCCTAACAAAAAAAAAATAAAAAAAAAAATTATATCTATATGTTGATATAATGAGTTCAATTTTTTATTCAAAATTTTTTTAACTAGCCACAGCCACCCTAGAATACCATTAAATACTGTAGGCTCAAAAAATAATTGTTCTAAGTTTACAAACCAATGCTCTAGGGTGCACAAAATAATAGCTTTAAGTGCACAATCAATTGCTCTAGGCTGATTATATAACGCAATTTTAAACAAATATTATAATCGGACATTTAAACTTCAATATTATAGAAAATTATGTTGTAGTTTTTACAAATTAAAGGATAATATAAACTAACTTTTGAATATGAAATTTAACCTACAAATGTTTTTTAAGTCGATTAGGATAGCATAATCCGTAAGTAAAAATTTTGATTTAGTAAACAAGTCCATAAGCTGCTAACAATTATTAGTATAATTGGTTTGTTTTTTCATATTGTGATTTACAACAAGAAGTGGTGTAAAATATTGGATTAACTAACTGGTGTCCAAATAACGTCACTTTTTCCCGGTGGATAAAGCTTAGCCTGGCAGACTGGATGCATATTATAGATAACAGTTGGTTTTTTTAAATGAAATTAAGAGCCTTAGTATATCGGATGAGCCATAAATTTGAAAAAGAGGATTTGGCGGGCCGGATATACTAGTGGGCCGGATATACTAGTGGGCCGGTTTTTATCAAAAACTGTGTGCTAGGCTGTGGCTTATACGAATATCAAATTGTAAAAAAAAATAATGTAAAAGAAAAATTTAACCGCTAATATCAAATGAGTCAATGTAATTTGGTTGTTTTAGGATATGCTTAACAAAATAATTTTTGAATTTTTTTTTAATTTGTTAAATTTTTTATACTGGCCACCTTTATGCTAATCAAATGCGCTCAAATTTTTTCTTACAAAACTTATTTTTCACTAGTCGCAGCCATACAACAGATAAACTCTGGACCAAAAGCCTGGCGTGTCACGGAGAATTTTATGGACAACTAATTGGGCCGATCCTATCCGCAATAAGATACATGTTTAAACCAAGTCGGTCATAGCCGGCTAGGTTGGATTACATATCTTGTTTGTAACTCGCACCATATTTGACTTTGGAACAAAAATCTAATTAATTATTTAATTTAAAAAGAGTTCGAAAGCAAAATATTTTGTTATATTTTTAAATGAAAACCATGGCTCAAATTAAATATTTATTAGAATATCTCTAAAATGCTGATGACTATAAATTGTAACCCAGCCTAGCCGGATATGATCAACCTGGTCTAATAATGTATTCGCCTTTATTTGCGGATTGCCCCGGTTTTACCTGCCCATCGCCAGGCTTTCGGTCGGTTTTATCAATAGTATGGAGCAATTTAAACTTTATTAATGAGACCCGGCATAACAAAAATATATAATAAAACTCGGCCCGGCAAAACTCTTTTCTTTATGGTCCGTCCGGATGTTTAATTGCTTTAGGCCCGTTTTTTTTATCTGGCCAAGTTGATCTGATTCTCGGAGGGGGTGACTGTTATACTAAATATGCACGCAAATAATGCCAAGGCAAGCCTGGTAACATCGGGCAAATTTGACATTTCCGAACCGTTAATTAACCCATAATTCATAACCTCTTTTTGTTGCCAATCGTAATATTTTCAAAAAACAAACCAATACTAAATATTTTATAAAAAGCTTATGGATCTGGCTAATACGACAAAAATTAACAGATTACGGATGGTATGAATAAGAAAAAAATGATTATCGTAAAATTTCACTTTAAAAAGCATATTAGGTTCAATTCATAATTGAAATTAATATTGCTTTATTTAATTTTTGGTAAAAACTGTAGCACAATGTTTCATATACCGAAATTTAGTCCAATAATAATCAAAACAATTTTTAAAACCAAAAACGCTGTACATATCTAGCATATAACAATTACTCGTGTGCCTATAGGAGTTAATTGTGCAAAGCAATTTTTTCATGCACCTAGAGCAACTAATTTGTGCACTTAAAGCAATTATTTTTTGCGCTTAAAGCAATTAACAGTTGCCTGTGTGACAATTGAATAATGCGCAGGGAACAATTATATTGGGCACACAGAGCAATCATTTCGTGCGCATAGAGCAATTAACAGGAACTTACCTTGTATTTACCATGTCTACTTTATTACTCCTCCCACTCTTGCCACCCCTGTAAACAAGTTTAGGTACATCTTCAGTGTAAGCACAGGTAGCAAATTATGCCTTTATAAATTTACAAGGAAGCTGAGATCTTGCTACATAGGTCCTAAAATCGCTTCATTGAACCGAACCCCTTTAAGAAATTTGGTTGAAGCGTTCAAAGAAAACTTATATTTTTTGCCGTCTTTAGTTATCGCATGATGTGGTATGTAGCAGGTAGGCTAGTTAATCATTGCAGCGACTGTTAGTTTCGCCTCAACATATGTATTTGTTCATATTTAACATACTGAGATTTAAGCTCGGTATCCAATTTGTGTGTAACGTAATGGCTTTTGACCAATTAAGTAGATCATCGCTCCACTAGGGTGTTTCATAACTCAAGAATCGGAGAGGAATCCAACTCTGGAATTTTTTTTTGAAATTTGCTAGTTAATACGTGTAATTATTAAATACTCTTTCGTTTATTTATAACTTTCACTAAACACAAATAAGTTCAGACTACAAAAATAAAAATCCCAATATTTCCAATGAGCTAATGTTAAGTAGCAAATTCCAAAAAAATAAAACTACGGAACTCGGGAGTTGATGAATTCCAGAACTCCTTCCCGACTCCGGGAGTTTTTTGACATGCCCTACACAGGGCTGGGAAAAAAAAACTTAATGGGCTTTTTTTTAACAAGTTTTTGAGTTTTTTTCCCAAAAGGCCCATAAACTCGTGGGCATGGCAAAAGAAAAGCCCCTTTTCTTGCTTAAAGAAAAGGGGAATGTTTAAAAAAAGCCCCTTTTCTTCAAAAAAAACTCCTAGGAGCTTTAAGAAAAAATAACCCACCCATCATTATTATTAAGAAAAAATCAAAATTTTTCGAAATTATTATAAGGAAAACATAAAATGGGTTTTTTGGGGCTCTTTTTAAGAGCGACTTTTTGTGGAGTTTTTTTTGCCCCTTTTCTTAGTAAGGGTTTTTTTTTGAATTCTTATTTTGGCCCTTTATTTGTAGCCCCCTTTCTTTTTTTATGTTTTGGGGAAAAAAATGAGCCAAAGTTTTTTGGGCCCCCACTTATTTATATTAACTCAAAAATCAATGTAAAACCTTAAAATAATTCAAAAACTAGAAAAATAGAAACCACTTGTCAATTATTTGAGCAAAAGCCTGAAACTGATATGGCACTCTTATTTGAAGAATGGTATGTGGTACCTTCAAATCAAATCATTTTTATATTTTACAACAGTTATGCCAACGATTGGAATTATGGATGCAAGAACTTAAAGCGTATAGGAAATGAAGGAAACGGTGGTTGGTTCATGTGTCAAGATAAAGCCTTTGTGCCAAAAAAACAATGTTTGGTGTATTCATTTGGGTAAATATAAAAAATATAATTAAGATTTATCATACAACATATTATTAAATAACGCGTGTTATTATTGTTAAAGCTAAGGGCTAAAAAAATTTATAACATTATTTTGAGGAAAAAAAATATTAATATAATTTGCTTATTTTACAAACTTATGACAGTTAAGAATTAATAAAATATAAAAATTTAAATTTTCTCAAAAAGGGCACTCTTACTTTAGTCCACTGTGATTTTTTTACAGCAGCAAATTTTTAACATTTGCGTTAAATCATGTCTTATTAAGTCAATCAGTATTTCTTTGAAGGCACGTAAGAATTCATTCATTTTGTAGAAAATTGTTAATTTTACACCAGAATCTAAGTTAAGATTTATGCAACAAAAGACATTTCTAGCTAAATCCCTTTTTTGACTGTGTTTAAAATTGAGGTATCCGCATACCCCCGGGTTAAATTATAACCCATTTTCTAAATATTAACCATAATATATTGTTAAAAAATAAAAGGATAGGGAATGATTGGTCTTTTGATGATGCTATTTCACGGAATTACAATTGCCGAGTGGATGCTTTTGACCCCACGATCAATATTAAATCTCACGTGAGAAATGGAAGTGTTCACTTTCATGCAGTCGGTATCAAAGATGTAGATGGTGAAGACGTCAAGAACTTGACAAAATTTAAAGATGGCGCATATTTATCTTTGGGTATTTTGTCAAACAATATCATTACAATTTTCTATTTCATCATCAAAATTGTTTTTTGTAAAAAGCTAAATTATTTTTTAGTTCTTTTTATAATATGGTTGCTCTATGAAATTCGTATTAATTTTTTTTAGATAAATATTGTGTTTAGCAAAATATTAGATGCATTTTAAATGTGTAAAAGCTTGTCAATTTTACACTTTGGCTTCGCATAATTGATAAAAACTCTGTATTTAACAAGGAACTATTCGTAAAATTTTGGGCCAAGAGAAACAGGTTGTCGACTACCTCAAAATAGATATCGAAACGTGGGAATGGCCTGTTCTAAATGCATTAACTACCTCGAGTGTAGGAAAAAGTTTTATGGGCAGATGGGTCAAACAATTCGTCGGCGAATTTCATTTTTATGGGTCATATAATTTTAGGTAACCAAAAAAGATTTAATATATTTTTTTACTCCATGGATTATAACATTTGTTTTTTTTTTGATTTTATATACACATTTTAAATTTTTAGTAAAATCTACATTTAAATTAATACTAAAATATTGATGGAATAGTTGGTCTGCCATTCAAGTATACTAGTCTTTTTAACATTTTTTCAGTGAATTGTTTAGATTAAATTGATTAGTATATTTTTGCTATTTGAATTAATTCCGTATATTTCAGATACATGAAAAAGGTGCTAATTAATTTGCGTGAGTCAGGATTCAAACTTTACCGATCAAAAGCAAATTCGGCATGCAAAGTTACCCAAATCGGCACCTTCGTTTATTTCAATTGCCTCGAATTACATTTTATAAATACCAATTATTTGCATTAGTCATGTTGAATCTATTAATAAAGAATTTTGGGTAATTTACATGTACTGTTTAATTTATTTAATTAATACCTAAATAATAAATTGTAGCCGTCAGCTGTTGACCAAGGTCACAGGATGACCATTTAACCACAAAAATTATAAGACTTTTTAGTCAAAAATAAAATATACATAATAAACACTTAATTTCACTTATTTTAACAATTTTAAATTATTTCTAAGTTGTTCGCAATGCAAAGCCTAAGTTACAGGAATTTTCTAGGGAAGTCCCGGGGATGAGTGCTTCTAATGCCTCGATCGGGACTAACCCCATGGTAGGTAGTTCGATCTTTATAATATCTACTAGTAGTCAAATTAGGTTCTTTTTTAATATTAAGACCCTTTGAATTTTAAACCAAGGGTAGGGAACCCAAATTTCATTATTTTGCAAAAAAAAAAATTATTTTGAGCGTGGCCTAAATCAAAAAAATGCACTTACCCGCTATTAAGTTTAAATTTAACACCCACTGGCGACCCATAAAATATGATTAAACCATTATACGCACAAGTTCATTTTATTCAGAAATAACGTGAAAAATTGATCATAAAGACATTTTTTAGGGCGCTTTTAGAGTCCATTCATTTTTTAAAAAAATTTAAAATGTGATATTTATAGAAATCGTTAAAATTTCATTTTTTTAAGACTTTCAAAAACTTTCAGAAAATATGCTGGCGACATTTTTTTTAAATGCGTTGCAATTTTTTTTTAATTTTCTAAAATTTAAATGAGTTCTGAACGTGTCCTTATGCATAATAAAGTTGTGAAAAGTTTTAATTAGAGTCCTATCAATAACTTATGAATTAATAAGCTTAGGTTTGAATAAAAAAATTAAAAGGCCACCCTAAAAAATTTAATTAATATAATGGAACAGTTCATATATTCATACAAATGTTCGCTTTTGGTCGAAAGTATTTTGCAACTCCGAATCTATTTTTTGTGCCACATATGTTTATTCGATTTTTTTAAAAAGGCGTTTTTAATAGGAGGATACATTCCTTGGAATTAGTTTGGCCGGCCTAAATGCACCTAAGGTCGGTTGTGGAATTATGAACTATCATCGAATATTCTTAATCAGCAGGTATCTCTTCATGTATTTCATATATTTTCACAAAATTCGCGCCTTTTAATTTTAAAAAATCAGTTTTTCAATCGACTTTTATTTAGCTAAAATGCCAAAACTTAGTTAAAAAGCAACATGATTAATTTTTTTCTTTATTTAAAAAATAAACTTTATGACTTTGATGTTATATCCTTTACCTGGAGTCTTTTATTTTATAGAGTAATATTATCCCTTTATTAAAAGTTCAGTTCAAAGAAACGACAATTGCAATGAGACTTACTACATTTTATTACATAATTGTCAAAAAATTAGGGAGAAAGGATAATTTGACTCTAACTATAAAAATAAATATATTCGAATTGAGGTTAATCTAACAGGCTGCGGCCTTCCGTGTATAAACGTTTCGACAGTTAAAATTCCATTCCGAACTTAAATTTCAAGCAGGCTCGTTTCAATGTGGGTGGGCAAACTAGATTTGCCATTTTTGTAAATCATTGGCTCGCACCTTACAAATAAGAGAGAGATTTTTTAAAAAAAAATTAAGTTGTGCCCAAGGTCTCTTTTTGTTGGAACAAAAAAAGCCTCGAAATGTCAACTTAACCGTATGGTCCACAACTTATCATTTACGCTTGTAACATTGAAAACGTTTTTTTCTTTTGTGAAACGAACATGGAAACTTTTATCAGCTAAACGCATATTCGTGTAACAACATAAGTAATCTTTGGTAGTTTGTAACTGTTGACAATTGTATTTTACCTGTAAAATGACTCGCGGTAACAACATTAGCCGGTCCGTAACTTTTACCTGTTACTACAATTTAGTTTTTCTACACTTTATCTGCCTGCAATATCTTTTTGCGTTTTTTCGTTATCTCAATATTTGGAAAGCCTGTAATTTAACTTTAAAAATTTGAAAAATTCAATTAACTGTAATAACCACATTGTTTATTTTTCAAGCCCTCTTTAGGGTCATTTCTTAAGTATATTAAAATTCTTATATTCTTTTCCCCAAGGAATGGTTTATAACATTCATCAATTCGATAATGGGTAAACCAAGTATATATTTTATCTAGTCATTCATTATTTTTTCAATAACTCCTAGGGTTTTTAGACTGGAGGCTTATGAATTTGCAAGGGTCTCTGAATATGCTAGACATTTCCAATATTTTTACCAAATTTGGCTTATAGTTCCCTAAATTGGAAATATGTCGACTAATAGCATGTCCCAACGGCCCTAAGCAAACTCTTGTCACTTTTTATTTAGCAACAATTGACTGACGCCCCCAAGCATCGTTTGAATTGCTCTTATAGACGGACCCACCCTGGGTGTTAGGCACAGCTATTTCTTTAATAGCAAAATATTATTTGATTAAAATGTACAACACCCTACAAAGGCTCCGTCCTAGCTTTAATGATCTCTTATTTTACCTAGAAATGTATAGGTGCCATTATCCTAATGTAATAAACTCTTTAGAAAAAGTGGATTTATTGATATGGCCCGGTTTTTGTTTTAATTACATAATAGAAAGACACTGATTTACCTGATATTTATAATTCTCACATTACACAGCTTATACGTTATAATCTTTAAACTAAAAAGTTTTTACATGTATTTTTTAGGTTAAGTAAGAGTTTATAATTATTGAAAATTATTATAACGAGCATGGAATACTTTCCAAACACTTGAGAGACCATAAGTGCAATTAATAATTATAATTGAGAAACGTACCTTATTTTTTTTTTGACAGCGTTAATTTAAATTTATTCAAGTTTTACTTTCCCGCCATATCTTTGGTGGAGTTCAGAGCTGACCCTTGGATCCATTGTACTTAATTACTCCGTTTAAACTACAGATGGTCCTTAAACTTTGGCCCTTTATACATTTAGTAGTATTTTAACTAAAGATTTATAATGTTTACTCTTATAAAATAAGAAAATACTTTATCTCTCAAAAACGAAAATTTTTACCACAAACAATACCAAATGTGGAAATTTCTATAATCTTTGTTACTTGAATATATATACAAAAAACAATGTTAATAAACAGATTAAATAAAATTGCTAAAACCGCAATCTGGTATTTCGTTTTACTTTTCTTAATAGCTGAGATTTGATATCGGTTGCCTCCTGTGTATTATAGTATGGACGAGTATTAAACTATTATGATATATATCTTTGGAGTAATCCAATGTCAATAATTGAATAGGAATTCTACATAACAAACTGTCCTAAATTATTGTTAATTCCCCTAGTTTAAATCAGTTTAAGGTCTAGAATTTCTTATACTTTGATATGTTTATATCGCCCTAAAAATTAGAATAGTTCGTGGGGCAGTCGATTTGATTTATTTTCACTAAAGCCCCATAAAGTATAACATTTGCATTTATTTAAAATCTAAAAATAGTGTATATAAGTAAAAAGTTATAATGATTTGATCAATACATAATTACAATATTAAAACAATATTACAATGTAATAATAACAAATAAAATAAATCTTCATGATAATCTCTTAAATGGAATTTTAAAATAAAATTTTACAATAAAGTGTCAATTTTATAAAAAAAAAATAATAAAACTATTTAAAAAACAAACAAAATAAAATAAAAAAAAATTAATTTATAAATATTTTTTTAGTTTTCCATCATTAAAAATTTGCTTAAAAAGAGGCTAAGAGAATGACTATAAGAATAAAAAATTTTAACATTTTAGAAAGAATATTTATAAAAATTTTTGTAGTTTCTACTTTATTAAACGTAAAAAGTTTTCAAAATTGAAAATGTTTTTATAATAATAACAAGAGTTTTCCAAAAATAATTAATTTAGTGTAGAACTCGCTCCTTCAAATTATAATTTTTTAAAGATCATTAACGTGAGGGCCGATATTTATGAGTATTCGATTTTTCGAAATCAAAATATTTTATGTGCGATCCCGCCTAAAGTGGGTTATTTAATTAAATTAATAAACCGATGGCGAATATAGCGTTCAAAGACCAATTCTTTTCCTGCAATATTAGTATTAATATATATCTTAAAAAAATATCTATATATATATTCACCAATGGCCATAAACTTTACCACAAACTCCCAAATTATATTTTATCACGTAAGATATACGGTAATAAAAAACTGTTAATATATAATAATTATTTAATAAAAAGTAAACATAAAACACTACACTTAGTGAAAAAGAGGACACAATGTGAATATGGAATTTTAACCGCTGCTAAAACTCGGAAAATTTAAAAACAGGAAGTCAGTTACCCAGACTAGAATAAAATATGTTAAATCTGATATTACACCTGAATGTGTTAAGCATAAAGGTGTGTACCTTTGTTGGATGAGGCAATAAAATTTTTTTTTGGATCTTAAGCCAACTGGAAAAAACATTTTTAGTGCTTTATGAGTTAAATGAGCTTAAAATTTTTTTGAAAATGAAAATTTATTTATTTTTTGATGAAAATAGAAAAATAAATATTAAAGTAAACAGTAGTGTAGTATAGTTTAAAGGTGGAGGAGAAAATCAAATAAACATAGTATAGGTATAATAGAGTATGGCCAAGCTGGAAAAGGTGTGTATATATTTATCATACCTTTATTTACCATTTCGTTAGCTAGGTCTTCTCTCAATCTATCTACCCTTTCAATCCGATGTAATCCTTCCTCTTTTTTCCTGAAAAACTTATAAATTAAACATCAATCGCTTCATTTACCTTTGAAGGCTTAATGAACTTATACTCTCTACACTGCCCGAATTCTTATAAAATCAACTACTTGAAATGTTTTATAAATTGAAGGTTCAGAATCCAAAAAATGTACTGATACGGCCCTTATTATTCTAAAATCTAAATTCGCTGAAGAGAAAATTTTTTTTAAAAAAACATGGGACATGAACTATTTTTTACAAAAAAAATATTTTTAGTTTTCTACATAAGGCACAACCAAATTAACAATGCATTGACCAAAGATGGTTTCTTTTATCTGCATAAGGCAGCATATCTTTCAGCTTGATGCAAAGCCAACCTCTGTATGAGAATGCCTGAACCGAGCCTAAAAAGAAAACATTCTCAAAAATCCATTTCAAATCAAATTTGCCCATATCCTATTCCAGTAATACTAAGTTTCATTAAATCCATATCTTCCAATAAGATTTATTGTTCCGAAACGTGCAAATTGCAAGCATTAGAAATCAGGTAAATCTATTACCAATTATTCTTTTCTTAAATGCTGTTAACACCTATGGCTAGTTTATATAGAGTTACCAATCAGCGGTGATTACGGCCGCTATACACCAAAAACTAAACATGGCATTATTCCTTGTAATATTAATTTGATTTGTTCATCTTTTTTTTTCATGCTCGTGTGCCCCTTTGAATTTATTAGAGGACCCAGCTTTATAAATTTTTAAGTATTTTTAAATCTTTTTTCGTTCATTTTGAACAAAATGAATATATATTTTTTTAATTTTTATTTAAAAAATTTTCAACTATTAAGTTGTTAAGGATATTGGCGTACCGAGGGGGGGGGGGCGTCCTGATGAGCACCCCAGCCCCTTTGCTGATAATTTTAGTGAAATGTCTGAAAATGCAATAAAAATTAGTCCTGTAAAAAAACATTCCCAACCTGTTTTTCCCAATATATTTTTCACGTCCACCTTTTTTCTCCCCCCCCCCCCCCTGTTGAAAAAGTTTAGGTACACCGCTGGGTATACAAGATATAGCTTCATTAGTTGTCTAAATGTCGATGTAAGAGCTTAATATATTATTAAAATTTATTTTTCATTTTTTATGATTAAAAATATAAGTTACAAGAAATTTTTATATGCAAAAAAGATTTTTAAATTTTTTCTTTTTAGGGTATATTTAGATCTGTCAATTTGGTCAAAAAAGGCCTTATTTTGTTATAGACGGATGTAAGGAGCCAAAGACGGAAGAAACTAAGTAAAACTAAAAATATATATGAGGTTAGGCCATCATGGGGATGCATTCTTTTATGTTTTCATAAAATTCAAGCTTCTGACATTGATATTTGTTTACCTGTTATGAATGTTTAATTGATCATTCAAATCGGTCAAAATCGGTAAGTATTGTTAATTTGCGACATTTTGTGCACATGCGGGTTGCGGAGACAATTTATAATATATCATTCCACCCTTAATAATTTAGTGTTTTGGAATCTTCATTCTTCGTATATCAGCAAACATTTTTTTTAACAAACACGAAAATTCATTTAAACGATTTCTGTTGTGAGAGTTCTAAGTGTCGAATTGATTGAGATGTGTTACGCCTTCCAAACAAGGTTATTGGTTTAATTACATTATTGTAAAAAAAGAAAACCAACTTACTTAACGATTGACCTTGCATGTTTTTAAATTTCTCACTCTGGGCTTGTGCAAGGTTAAATTTGTCGCATAGATTAAACGATGAAACCTTTAAATATTTAAATGACAAACAAACAAGCGTGGTGTTTAGGAATTTTTTAAACGTTTTCATGGTCTATTTCTAGCCCTCAAATGTTTCGCTATTAAGGATTACAATAACACTTTTAAGGTCATTTATAAGAAAACTATATACATTTATGTCTTTGTATTATGATAGGGATAAATTCTTATTCATTTTGATTTTTTCGATATAAAGTAAAATTTTGTTCACCCAAATTAGAGTGGGGTCGAACTTAGGATTAAAAAAAGTATTCGCATTAAATTTTGACGTTTTTTAGTTTCACTGTAAAAAAACATAATTTATTTTTAATAAACACTCGCCAGTTTAATAATTAATTTTTGAGCTTCTCTATAGCCTCGATAAATCAGAAAGGAATTCACTACTACATTGACTCTATTAACAGCCAATTTTATAATTAAATTTAAATTTTTGACTTTTGTTAATTGTTTTTTAAACATTTCCCTTGTACCATAGCTCTGTTTCCGCCTAAGCTCTCATTTTAATTTCCCGCTTCTATGTACTTTTGCCACCTGTGAAAAATGTTTTTCGTGGAAGGTTCATCCTTGCGGTTGTTTTTAAAAGGTTCACCTTGCCGTAAAACATTTATAATTTGGAGAATACACTG
Organism: Acutogordius australiensis; assembly: GCA_030555515.1. Taxonomy (NCBI): domain Eukaryota; kingdom Metazoa; phylum Nematomorpha; class Gordioida; order Gordea; family Gordiidae; genus Acutogordius; species Acutogordius australiensis. The sequence goes on from CM060242.1 coordinate 28,724,888, forward strand.
TTATAATGAATCTCTCAATGTGTAAATTTTGTTAAAGATGGTCCAGGCTTGTATGAAAAAAATATTGTAATTAAAAAAAACTTATTTAAAAAATATTTTTAAACCAATAAAATAAATATAATTATATTGTTGGTTTCACGTAAAAATTTAACAAATTAGTCATCGAAAAACCATGGAATATTACCTTTAAACTGCATTTTATAATATTTTCGGTGTCTTTTGAGCCACATACCGCAAAATGTATTATTTAAATGGGAAAAAAAATTAATAATCTAAAAGATATACATTGCCCAATCAAATTTTTATAAACAAGTGTTGAATATATTTAGGTCTGCTAAATTGAAATATATAATTCGCGGCTGATTGTGATTGAGAAAGGTATGCGATACATTATAAGCGTATCTATTTTAATTTTAAAAGGTTAAGGCTTTAATACAAATATGTATATTGAAGTTGGTATTTATTATTTCCAATTAGTATTTTGTTTGAACTTGTCCGTAAAGGGCTGCAATACATCTATACAAATGTCCATATATATAAAAAATAATAAAATTAACATTTTCCACTCGGTCAGGCCCTGGCCCATACACTACGGCTTTTAAAGCCACGCTAATCAAAAAAAAATTGTTTTTTTAATAGATATAATGTCAACTTCAAATAAATATAAGTTAAAAAAATAAATCACATTTATCTGTTGTTGTACAAATTTGGATTTATTTTTTAGCTGGTATAATTTGTATGTTGACTGTCTGGTTCGTCTAAAAATATACTGTATTCTAGTATTAAATCGGATTAAAAGAAAAATATGGCGTTAAGATTTTTTACCTTTGGAGAAACGCAAATATTAAAAATATAATAATAATGTTTGCAAAACTAAAAAAAATAAGCTTATTCGGCGAAAATCATATATGCGTGCACGGAGAAAACTCTAATTCATTTTTGATGGAGGAAGACGGGGAATTAAATTTTGGATTTCTTTATAACTACGTGGTTTTTGATATCCTGCAGTTCTTGATGCCTAACATAATTTGTCGGGTTAGAAAAATCAGAATATGACATACTAGTTAAAAAAAATTCGCCCCTTCTTTTGAAAAAACCCAAGGTCTCATAAATACGGCCTTTTTGCAACATAAAGTTTAACGCAACAGGGTCAAGCAATATTTGTTGCCAGAACCGTAACTGGAGGCGGGGCTGGTAGATTTGGTAAAATATGATGCTCCCTTAAATTAATTTTATTAATGTTATTTATAAAGCGGACCACTTCTATAGTTAATCCCTAATTTTTGTAATGCTAACTATTTTACAAATTTGAATTTGTCTGTTTCGGTTTTTTTACAAAAATGAATTATGTAATATATTTTTGCGTTCAAACTTTCTAATAGGACTGTTTTACACAAAAAACTTAACTCTATGACATAGGGCACTGTTTATTATCACCACGCCAAAAATTTCCGTTCATCCGGTGTTTAATGGTTAACTATATTTGTTAAAATTTATTTCGATTAGGGATTAACTCGATGATTTATTATTTTTTTAATTATTTACACGTGGCATAAGTTTTAAATTGGTCTTCATACTTGAACTTCCATAAAAGAACTCACAATGTTAGTCATATCCAGGAAGTATTAATTAACTTTTGCAATAGTAAATATATAGGAAAAAAGCGATTAATGAATATATACACGGCAATCTACACATGTTAAGAATTTTTACAAAAAAATTTGCAACATTTTGACCCTTGGTAAATGTTTTTAAAATATATTAAATTTCTAAATCAATCAAAACCACATTTAATGATGTCAATTTAGTGTTTATTGAAATGCCGTCATTTAAAAAGAAGCACTTGGTAACATTAAACATTATGAAAAAAGCACATGATGTATGATATTACTTAACTTCCTGGGACTTGCTTTAGCTTTGTTAAAATATTAATTAATATAATATCCATAATCTACCTCTCTCACTCTATTTCCGCTTAATCTCCGGAAATACTGAGCACAATGTGCATCAAAATCTAACCTTTAAAAATTTAGATAAACGGTTTTTTTTGCAAATATTTTTTTTAAATCTTTTAAAAAAAAATTTAAGACAATTTTTTTAAACTGTTCTATTGCAGCAATCTAAATTTAATATTTATCAAACATTAGCTAATTACCATTAATAATTCTGCAATCTTAATAACAACAAATTTTTGGACCCGAAAAATGCCTTGCTATTTTGCCAATTTCACCGTTCCCAACTTCCAATTTAATCGTATCAAAAAGTCCTCCGTTTCCACTAATACCACATTTCACACATTTACCATGATAACCATAATCGTTTTAACTTGGATCACATGTCAATCAATGTCCCTTCAAGAAGGTTTTAATTTTTTTCCTATTGTTTTTTTAACAATTTTAAAAATTTTTAAACCCTCCCTTCAATCAAAATTGTTTAAACTTTTTTTGATGCATGAAGATTAAAAATTTGGATTTTGATATGGGGACGAATTCGGAATATAACATTTAATAAACAGGTGGGTGGGTATGACCTTTTAAATAAATTTTCTATGTGTTAAAATAATATTTCCTAATTTGCCCCACATTTGTTTTAATTTGAACAAGGAAAAATTTTTAATAAAGTTCGAAGACATGTATTAGGCCACGAGCAATGTAAGTTTTTGTTTTAGTGAAATTTTAAAAATTATTTAAATTAAAAATTTAATTTTTTACAAAATTTTTTAAATAATTTTTATTTCAGAAAAGTATTTTAAGTGCATAATCTAAATTTGACATCTTAAGCATTCATTTACAAAATTTTTAAAAATTTTGAAAATTTTACAAAAAAAAACTCACTTGTGGCTTTACATAAATGTTTTTTTTTTCGTAATAGCGTCGAAGAACGCACATCTAAACGGCAATGGTGGACTTATGCTACCGAAAATTGAGCTTCAATTTGAAGAAAGATCTCCCGTATTATTTAAAGAATCTCCCGAAGACGATTTTGTGAGACTTAGTTGCCGGATCAGTAAAGTTTTAACCGACGATTACCATTTTTACCGCTACGATTACGGCCAGGGGAAACAAGTGGTCTTGTCTAACGGGACTTACGTTTCGCAAAAATCCGATCCTAATCAAACTGAACTGCCTATTAGGTAATTTTTTGAATTTTAAATTTGAATTGAATTTTTTTATATTCCAATTAGAGTTTAAGCAAGAAAAAATTAACGTAGACATCAAATTGTATGAGTGTCCCTACTTAAAGTAAATTTATTCGGAAAAGGCTTGTTTTAGGCGCTTGGAAACAGTTTTTTGCCCTAGGGATAGCAATAAGTTATATGGAACGGTCTTGACCTTGGGTACAACCAGAGAGCCACCCATGTTAAATTGTGCCCCAAATGTTGCTCGTATTTTTTTATTACTTAAGCAGTTCAAACGATGCCGGGCGAAATAACGTTCACTCAACGGCGGCCACGTCAATCATCTCAAAATTTCAGCAGGATAACGCCCATCATAGGGAGCTGTTGACACGGCTAGCCGATAATATTGAGGTTTTTGTCATTTGGTACAAAAATGAAGTGATCTACGACCCGAAACAGGACCCGGACAATCTCGCCCTCGCGCATACATTTTCCTCTTCGTCTACCGATTCTGCAAATGCCGGCCAAGCGGGTTCACCACCCCAACATCCTTTAAGGCGGCGCGTTTTTTTCCTTTCCGACACGGCCCTCAACGACGAGCTCGTGTTTAAGCGCGTCAAGCTACGCGATGAGGCCCACTTCCGATGCCTAGTGGTCGGAGTGGATCGTACCCTAGACCCCGAATTTAAATACATCCGGAAGTTACTTTACGACATCCCGGAAGATGAATCGGAAGACGCCCTGGGAACGAATGAAGGACGAAAACATTCTCAGTATAAAGAAGAACCGGCTACTCAACATGTATCATCACAACTCCAAGAGGGCATGCAACAACAACAGCAAGCACAAAATGAATATTTGGAACACGTGGACGGCAAACCTCTTATACTAGAACGAAATTTTACTCTTGATGTTTTACCTATTAGTAAGCTCTATTCTATTATTAACATCAAATTTCGTCGTTATAAAAAACGTAAATTTTAAAGGACCTAACCCAAACAATGTTAAAATTAGTAAAACTTGTGGTTTAACTTTCCATTAATTGTAAATTAATTTGTCTTTTTAAAATATGGAAATGATTGTAAATTATATTAACATTAAAAGTGTTTTTTAACATTGTTCAAATTATTTTTTCAATTCAAATTCCGTTTCAAAAAGTTAATTTCCTTAAAATTAGGTGATTTTGATGAGGAAATCATATATAAGGTCCCCGGCCTTTACGTCTCGCATTCCCAAGCAGCAAACTATAACACCATAGGTATAGTATACACTTGAGCTCGGAATGCTATCTTTAACCTCCTGCGCAATTGTCATTTTGAAAAAAAAACCATTTTAACACCCATTTGATTGCAGAATGTTGCATGCATGCTGTACTAACATCTATTGTTATAGCATTTATTTTATGGCTCTTCTCGATTTAAAATATAACGTTATGTCGCATCGTTGTAAAACAAACGAGGTTTGATAATTTGAGGCTTAGTAGCTTTCATAGTTTTATCACATAGCTAAGCTCAATTCGGTATTCCAAATTTTTTCGGCTCTTGTCCAAAAATCCACGTGGAGGTAAGGTAATTTTTACAAAAAAATTTTTTTTTAGAAATAACCCACATTAAGCTAAGAATTTTCTACGATTGCAAACATTGTTGTATTAACAAATGTAGGACAATAACTTCGAGCCTGGATTATTTAATCTGTTGTATATAGGCCAAAAAAAGACTTTCATAACAATTAAATTTAGAATAAATACGGATTTTCTCTCCGATTTACAAAAATTAGAACTGGCATACTTATGTGCCCGAGTTTGGCCGTATCATTGCCCTATATTCGCTAATACCCTTCGACATATTGGGCCATACTGGGTATAACAAAATAACACATCTACATATGAAAAAATTTGTGTCCACGAAAAAAAGGTTTGTTTATATCCACATTTCTTTCACTTCCAAAAATATATTTTGTAAGAAATGGACATTTGACCATGACCTATGCGTAAGACCGCCACACATTTTAACAAAAACAACCTAAGAGATCCCCTACTCTAATTTTTAAACACAAAATAAATTTTGTTTATTTGACTCTAGGACAAGCGTGCCCTAGAGAGTGCACTTGATGTTTAAGGTCAAGGCAGAAAACAAAAGTAATTTCAGTTAAAAATTTAAACCTTTCAGAGCCATAATGAGCGTAGATTTGACCTTGTCTCACTAGATTATAATTAAGTAAATGTCACATTTTTGTATTGTATCAATCAACATTAATACATAAGCATAAGACGAAAAGACAAAAACCTCAAATTTTTAATTTAAGGAATACCTATAGATTTTTTTTAAATTATAAATCTTGACAATTAAATTGAAAGAATTCAAAATTAACATTACCCCCCGTGAAACATGTGCCCCCCCCCCCCCATATATATTTATATTCGTTTAATTTCACACTTTATTTTCTTTAATGAAAATGAACTAACCTTTGTTGAATGCAGAATTAATATATGTAAGCATGTGCATGTTTCTAACGACAAAATATGTTTGAAAAATTTTTAAACTCTATGTTTTGCCATCAATTATGAAATCATTTAAATATTACATAATGAAAAATGGTAGGCTCACCAAAATTTATCGATGGCGAAATTTGGAAACAACGGGAGATTGTGAACGCCGCCGGCACGCGTGCAGTAATTAGGTGTCCTGCGGTCGGGGCTCCAAAACCTAATATTACCTGGTACAAGGATGGGGAAAAGCTCGCGTACGAACCTATGAGAATCAAAGTAAGATATAACATTGAAAATGTTTTTGTTTTAAGAATATCAACCTTTTTTTTTATTTTTTTTTTTTTTCATTTTTTGACTAATTCAAACAAATTGATGTCACTTTTCGTGTGTCAGCAAAAACTATAATTTCTCCAAAGGCTGCATAGACGTTTATTACAAAAAATCTATAAGAACAAGAAAAATAATTTGTATTATTAAATTACCTATAGATATATATTTTAAATAGGAAGTTCAAAATGTTTTAAGTTGGCCAAAAATTTTACATGCCTTAATTAATTATGCAATTCAAATTAATTTACCTAGGCATTTTGCAGCCAGTTTCCATTAACATAATGGTACAAAGAATTGTTTTAATTTTCTAACTTTATCAAATAGAATGGTGAAGTGTTATACAAAATAACATAAACACATTAGAAATTTATTTCTCGATATTAGAAAAAGAAATGGGTTCTTATTTTGGATTACCTGGTCATGACAGATAAAGGGAATTACACTTGTGTCGTACAAAACGCGTTTGGCTCCATCAATGCTACATTTTTGCTCGATGTCATAGGTTTCTTTCAAAATATAAGTTTTTATCGTAATTTTAAACTCTTCTAAAAAACAAATAAGTAACCTAATAAAAACTAAATTAAATAAAAAATGGCCTAAAGAGTAGTTTAATATATAAATTTAGCACAATTTTTGGTTAACATTTTAAAAAATACAATATGATTTTCGAGTTTGACCCCACCCTTGTAAATAATAACTGTAATTTAAAATAAGTAAGGTTTTTTTCAATTAGAGTTAAAAAAGGGTCAATTAATATTTTCCGCAAACCTTTATTATATTGCTCAGCTACCAGAATTCCTAGCTTCATAAAAATATTTATTCTTAAATATCTTCCTACATTTTTTTTGTATTTGCAGAGGTTTTTCCCCACCGACCTTTAATTTTGCCGGGATACCCGCAAAACGTCACCGTTTTTCTAGGGCAAACAGCCGTGCTGGAATGTCCTCTGTTCGTAGATATGGAAGTCACGATACATTGGCTCAAAGTGTATCACGTAAATGGATCCGATACCAATGACGAGGGGATCCTGTATTCCCACGTCGTTCAGGTAGTAGTAAATATATTTCGATACTAAATGAATATTACAGAGGGTTTTTTTGAGAATAAAAGCAACCTTGTTATTTAAATGTGGCGACCCTTTTGATTTTTTAGGGTTGACCAAAGAACAAATATCTTTATAAAATTTGAAAGAAGTTGGCTACATATCTAAGTTTTAAAATTTAAAAATGTCTCTAACGCCATTAAAAACAGCTGAGAGCCTCATTTTCATATTTTACACACAATTAATTTAATGATATTAGATAAGGTTTACGTACCTTGGTGAGTGTAAGATTTTTAGATTATAAATTGAATTTGTCGGGGCTAAAGTTTTGAACCGCAGGAAAAGGTTAGTGAGGGCGCTTTCCACCAAATTTAATCTCGGGCTTTTGTACTAATCGGACAATATATCTGCTAATAACCGTTTGCACATGTTTTGCAGACCTCACAAGACCAAGAGGACCCAACGAAATACGTAATACCGAACGTGACCCGTAGAGATGCCGGTCAATATTATTGCAGCGCCACGAATTCAATCGGCACAACCGACGCTCACGCATGGGTCCGTGTCATTGACTGTAATAAAATATAATTTAAAAAACATACACCTTCGAGCTTTATTTTTTTGGATGATAACATACAGCATACAGATCGTAAGGAGGGGCGTACCTACGGGAGCCATTCTACAAACTTATAATTTGTTGCAAATTGATGATATTTTACAGGCTTGTGGTCCGAGCACCCTTAAAAATGGACATAAAAATCTTTTAGTTGAAAGTTTAAGATAATCGCTTAAAACAAATGTGCGAATATGGTTCTACAGGTGACTATTAACCAAGGTTTCCTTAAAAAATTCTTATGGCGGCATAGCAATTTGTTTTTGTGTGTCCCATGCTTCTTTAAATTCTCAGAACAAATCATATTACTTTACCTGAGAGCACCTCAAAATTGAATATATATAAAATATTATGTGTTTTTATGTAATTTAAAATATATAGCCCCTCCCCCACCGCACATCAAATACCGTATCATTAATGGGACAGTGTCCAAGCTTCAATTAACACTACTCGATGCTAGCAATCCCTTTAGTACGCGTAACGCTAGCCGATACAAGGAGCTAATGCGTAAATCCCCAATTCCTTTTCTAAGTTACGAATGGTTTCGTATCATAGCCTACGTTATGGCACTCCTACTCATTACATGTGCCATTGCACTAGCCATATTCTGCCGAAAGATTCGAACCCTTAAAAAACTCAAAAACTTCAATAAATTTTTGCCATTCATCTATGGACATGGTCACCATCAAAGCTCAATGCTAAGGGCCGGAGGTGCTAACGGAAGCCTAAACAACTCCACGGCAATGATCACGCAAAATCCGTTTTATTACCATCGAAAAGTTACGCTTGAACCGCAAGTACATTTCTAATTTTTTTAATATCACCCACATATGTCAAGATTTTTGTCTAATTAGCTGATTTTTACTGAAATGTCGTAATATGTTTCTATTAATTGTTATCTAAACTGGAGGCATGTGCTAAAGTATCTTAAAGAGATTGTTTTGAGAAATGTTGTTTTGTACTGGTTGCATACAAAGAAAAGACTTTGTAGGTCGCCATTTTTTGTGTTAATAGAACTACTAGTTTATATAAATATATATGCAGGATGAAAAGGACTACGAATGTCCAGATGGGATACGTGCCCCAAAAATTAAGATTGAATACATCCCTAACGTGGTGGAAATTAACAATCCCAAACTTAAAAAAAAGTTCCATTCCAAGGACACTACGCACTATTATCTCAACACGAAACAAGAATCTAACAATTCAAGGCCGAAGAAAACGGTATATTCAATGATTGCCCCTAAATCATTTTTGGGGGCGGGTAAAAAGAAGTGTAAAGATGTCCTGATTGGCTCATCGTCCGTCGCTCAACAAAACTCGGCCGGACAACAAACGCCGAATGAAGCATCTGCGACAGAAACACTATTGCAGCCTTCTTCTTTCAATGCAACCCAAACGGTTAAAAAAACAAGCCGCAAAAACACAATCACCACATCACACATGTGGACTGATTACAAAATGTTGTATGAAGAACCTAAATGGAACATTTCTAGAGAAAGGTACACGAAAATTATTTTGTTGATTTTTAACATATAAATTGTGTAATTAAAATGCTTGGTTCTGATATAATTGCCGTAAGGCTGTGGCTAATACTAATTTCAATTGTAAAAATTTAAACAAAAACTTCTAACGGCTAATATCAAAAATTGAGATTTAATGTAATTTGGCCGTTTTAAGATATGCCCAGGGTTGTTAAAAATTCCCATTTTAAAAACCCTGGAAATGAGATCTGGAAATCCTATTCCGGGAACGGTTCCCGTTTCATTTTCCGAATACCATTTCGGAAAGTGCATTCCGGAATGGTCTTCATTCCTAATAATAAAGTGTGGAAAAATAACAAAACTTACCCATTAATAAAGAGATGGTGGAAAATTTTTAAGGCCTTTATTTGACTATATTTAAAAAAAAAAAAATTTACTACTATAATAGTATAGTAGTAGTAAATGGAATGGTATGGTGTATAAGCTCTTTACTGTAATATACTACAATTACTCGCCTAATACAATTTATTGTGTTGCTGCCCCTTTAGTCTTTTGTTTGTGTATATTAAAATTTAATATTAATAGTAAAATCACCCCTTCCGGAAAGGTTTCTAGAAAATTTAAAAATAAAAAGGAAACTCCATCTAGAGTTCCGTACGTACGGAACTTGGAAGGGAAATCCATTGTAAGGAAAGGGAACGGAAAGTTCGGAATTTTTAACAACCCTGGATATGCCTAACAAATTTTTCCAAAAAAATTTTTAATTTATTAAATTTTTTTTACAATAGCCATCTTAATGATCATGTGCGTTTGATTTTTTTTCTTCAGATGTTTTCTTCACCCGTAGTAGTCTAAGAGGCAATAATATCCTAGATATGACGACCTATGCATCTCATTTTATCAAACATATTTTTTCAATTCTAATCTATAGATTAACCATTGGAAAAAAGGTTGGGGAAGGTGCGTTTGGTTGCGTGGCCGAAGCCGACCTGCAATACTACGATAAACAGCAACCTTCAATATCAGCTGACGGAACCCTTAACTCCGATTACCTGAACGTTAGTGTGGATGACGCGAGTTGTGCCACGGGGAGGTCGGCTGCAACCACGTCCCACGATATTCAGATATCACCCGCTCAACTCAAAACCAAGAAGGTTGCTGTAAAGATGTTAAAAGGTTTATTTTACTGCAGTCGGGGCGGTCAGTTAGCTATCACGTGCTATGTTTGGGCCACCCGGATATTTTTAATAGTATTTATAGGTGTATTAAACTAACATATTGCAAAGAATGCGTGTGACGGGGCTGGTAAGATTTTTTGTCGCATTATAGTGTAGGTAAAAAATCTTACAGAAAACAACTTAAAGCAAAAAAAAATTTATACTTTTTTTTTATTTTCTTATTGACAATATTTCACACGTATTTCACACACTTAAGCTTTAATATTTTAAGGGTCATGGGGTTTGTCTCTAAGGGCATACACTGTAAGCTTATCTTAGTATCCCAGGCATGTGAAATATGCCATTAAATATAAAATAATTTTGGATGAAAAGAAGGCTCAACCCAGGCTTGATTAATTTCTACCCCCCTTCCTTTCTCTTCCACCTGTTTTCGACTCTAACCTATATCTGTGCTTGATGCCAGTCATTATATAGCAGTAATTGGGATTGAAATAAAGTAAAAAGAAAATGCGTGTTTTGTGCGTTTAGCAACCGTTTACGTATAAGCTAGTATTCTTGTCCGCATGGCAGATCATGTGTTCTTGCCATGTAGCAAATTAATGATAAAAATCTATTTAAACTTTCATTTTAAATAAATAAAAATTTTATCAAATAAGGTGTATCTCAATTTGTTGTCTAATATCGCTATAACTTTATACATTTGTGCAGATAACGCGAGTGACCGAGAATTAATCGACCTAATTTCCGAGCTAGAAGTTATGAAGCTCATCGGTCACCATGTAAATATTATAAACCTCATTGGATGCTGCTCAAGCCCCGAAGGTATATTTTTGTACCAAAACCGTGTATTAAATTCGAAAATAAATTTGTGCAATTTTTTTTAAAACTTAAGTTACAATACTAGCAGCTCAGAGAGTGTGTTTTTTGGCGTTAAATTAAGGTACTCCTACAATCCTCATTTATCAATAAATTTCAAGCCACTTTTATTTTATTAAAATAATGAGCTGTAATTAATTGGTTTTTTAAGCCTATTAGGAAAATTTTCTTTAAGTAACTTAAAATATCTAAAAAGTCTGCTCCTTAGATAGCAATGAGTTGCGAGCCCAAAAATTGGAAGATTTGGAAATATGTTAAATCTGTTATATGACAATTTTATTTTCAACATTAGGACCTTTATACGTGGTAGTTGAGCTTGCTGAACGCGGAAACCTACGAGACTTTCTGCGCAAAAACCGACAAAGCTGTTCCCGCGCCTTTTACGATGTCCCCTTTTTGCCTACGATTCATCAACAAAGCGGTAGCAATACCGATGATACGCTAGTTAATAACAATGACAATAAGACGACAATGACAACTAATCCAACTGATCCACTTCTACCCCAAAAGAATTCATTTACGGAAACGCATTTGGCTGACCAAGCTACCAATAACTCCCAAGTAGCTTCCACAAGAACCGAAGACAAATTATTTTTAGATGACCAGGGCATCAATCCCGAACAACGCGACGATAAACCCGTTAACGACGATGTATTTATCAAATATCATTATCACCCCAAAACTAAATCTAACCGATCATACTCAAACGCTTCAACTCATTCGAGCGAAAAATTACTGGAGGACACACATGACCAATTGTCAAACACGACAGCTACACCTCTATTGCAGAGGCAGACCAAAATTCCCGAGGCCAATAGGCTCACGACTAAAGATCTGATTAATTTCGCTTACCAAATATCACAGGGCATGGAATACCTTAGCTCGAGAAAGGTATTTGTTTTAAACTTTCAAATTCTTTAAACGGGTACCTCGACCAGTCTTAGCGATAAGGTAACAAAATTAAAATTTAATTATTGATTATGTCAATCCAACTTTCGATCCCTCTACCAAATAGAAAAATTACACTACATTATTTTCACCGTTCCTATTTTTATCTTAGGCCACGTGCAAAATGAAGATTTTATTTTCGTAAAATTTTAAAAATTTATAAAAATAACTAAAATTAGTTATGAACTTTTTTTGCACGTAACTTTATAGGCAATATTTTATATGGACATAGAGCATGTAGTACTATTTTAACAATTTTTTTTTTGTAAAATTGTAATTTTTCGCTAATTAAAAATATATATTCTTAATATTAAAATTTAATGGCAAGTATTTTCAAGGCCCGATATCAAATTATTACACTTAAGGTCAAATCTTATTACAGAATAGGCATTTATAACACAGGTCGACAAATATCAATGTTAGAATCGTGAATTTTATGAAAACATAAAAGAATGCATCCCCATGATGGCCTAATCTCATTAAAGTTTTTTGTTTTTCTTAGTTTCTTCCGTCTTTGGCTCCTTAGATCCGTCTAACGAAAAATTTTTTTAACCAAATTGACATATCTAAATATACCCTAAAAAGAAAAAATTTAAATATCCTTTTTTCATATAAAAATCCCCTGTAACTTATACTCATAATCACAAACAATTAGAATTAAATTTTAATTAAATCTCAAGCTTTTACATCGGCAATTAAATAATACAAAATATTTCGTGTCCAAACTTAAATACGACACGATATATTATCGGTTTTTAATGGAAATATTATTTGAAGTTTGAATTTAACAATTTGACTACTGTGAATATGCAAAAATAAAATTTTAATTTATGTTCGTATTTGAATATTTCTTGTTTTTTTTGACCTTTTTTTCTTTTTACAATGTTTATACCTGACTAACTATGTTTGATTATAAACGGATTTGATATTCTGAATGGCAATTTAATCTCTGTAGTTAACTCATAACTCAAAAAATTGTTGACCTTAATACATGGTGTAGATACGTTTTTAAACTTTGTTTGTACATTTCTCTTCTTACATATATATTTTAGTGCATTCACCGTGATTTAGCGGCCCGAAATATCCTCCTCACGGCAGATTACGTGATAAAAATTGCCGATTTTGGGTTAGCTCGGGATCTGGCAAGCCAAGATTACTATAAGAAACAAACGGACGGGCGACTGCCGGTTAAATGGATGGCACCCGAATCCCTGTTTTATAGGAAATATACCATTAAGAGTGACGTGTAAATTTATTATGTTTAACATCATAAGATATTTTTAATCGAAAAAAGATACCTTCGGCCACGTGCAAAATGAGTTTTTATTTTCGTAAAATTTTCAAAGTTTAAATTTTTTTGTAAATGAACGCAAATTTTCAAAAAGTTGCCAAATTTAGTTTCACATAAAATACTTTTTTTGAGATGAAAAATATTTAAAAAAAATTTTGAAATTTAATTTTGAGAATTTTCAGAATTTTAATAATTTTACGAAAAAAAACTTTGCACGTGCCCTTAGTTATCTCTGAGGAAAATTTTCAGCCTTATACAGATATCTGGTAGTTTGGGATTCAACGCATAAGCGGCTTTTTTGGGGAAACGTTCATATAAAATTACTTTAAAGCTGTCGATTGGCCTAGCAGTAGGTCATAAACGATAATACTTAATTGCTTAGGCCAAAAAATTAGGTCACTCGCGCGCGAGCAAGTCTCTTTTTTAGGCTACGTTTAAAATGAACTTTTGTTTGTGCAGAATTGTTAAAATTTTATTTTGTATAAGGACGTATATTCCAAAAGTTACCAAAATTTAAGGACAAAAAAAAACTCCGAAAAAAAAATATTTTATAAATTGAAATTTTGAAAAATACAGAATTTTTAATTTTTGAAATAAAAACAACTCGTTTTAAACGTGGCCCAAACCCGGCGGTAATAATAAATTGCTAAATTTAAAAGGACTCATAGCCTCAGCAAATATAGCATTCCCAAATTATTTTATATGAGAATAAGGATGAGGATTGAGGCTGGAAATAAAAAAAAATTAATTTTTAATACTCCTAGTATTTCAAGATCAAAATTATTGTTTAGCCTAAAATATAATTCAATATTGCTATTCGTTTGTATTTTTATAGTTGGTCCTTCGGGATCGTGCTCTGGGAGATAATGACGCTTGGTGGGACACCTTACCCATCAATACCTGTGGAGAAGTTATTTGATTTTCTAAAATCTAATCAAAGACTCAAATGCCCCCAAAATTGCCCCAAAGAAGTGTAAGTTTTCTAAACTATAATAAATACTTTGAGGCGCAATCAGGGTTTATTCATTTTTCAAATTTTAATTCAAAATTTTTCCAAAAAAATATTGGTTATTGAAATTTTTTTGTAAGCGCTAGAATGTTTAAAGGGATCGTATTGAATTGATCAGCTTTCATATGAAGTAAGATAGGAATGTAATAAAACATAAATATACTCAAAGCAAAACTCCGTGTGTAAGAAAAAAATGTAGTAAACTGTGGTTAAGATTATACATGCAAAAACAATTTCATATTTTTTTAGATTTTTTAAGTTTTTGTAAAACTGAATGGACTCTGAACGCACTCTTAGGAATTAAATTTAATATTAATGTCTAAAATAATATTTATAGGTACAACATAATGTTAAATTGTTGGCATGCAATTCCTGAAAAACGGCCTTCCTTTGAAGATATCAGTCAAGCTTTAGAAAAATTGTTGCTGAACACATTAAATGTGGTAAGTCAATTTCTAACAGAGGATTTATTAACAAAACTATATTTATGGGTTTCAGTAAGCAGAAAAGGAACAATTTAGTTTTTAATAGCTGCAATATGAGCCCTATTTTAAAAATATTGTAATTATTTAGTTATTCATTAAAGGGCACACCAAGTCATTAGGTATAAAAAAAAAGAAGTTTTTTTTTTCGTTAATCTTGTTTGTGGCATTGCATTTAACCTAGTCCGTAACTAAATGAAATATTTTGCATCCCCACACAATAGTTAGTAATAATTTTTTTTTCTATATAAAGAAAAACTTAGGGAAAATATACATTCATTTTAGACGATTTTTCCTCATGGCATTTAAATATCTCGGAAAACAAAATTTCGACTCTTTTTACAAAAAAAAAACAAAATTATATTTTGGATCCGCCCTAAGTTAGAGTTATAAAGCCCATTTAGCTACTTTTTTGTTTTAAAAATAAAGGGTATGAGCTTTGCGCTTTGCGCGAGAAAATATTTAAAATATCAGATTTTTTGCATAGGTTATGTATCTTTCTACAATTGATCCCCCTAACCTTCAAAAAAAATTTGAAAAACAAAAATATAAGTTTAGCCAAAAGGTGGGCTTTCCTCACAGCTCTGCCCTAGGTAGAAATATAGGTTGTTTAATCAATCATTTTCATTTTACAATTAGGAATATTTAGACCTAGGTGTCTCGCTCGACACACCGTCAATTTGCTCATCTACCGATAAACATTTTAGCTTTTCTAACGGCTGCAATAGTCACCATATCCATGGACCAATACCACCAACGTCCCATCAATCATCCTCCATAACTGCCAATCATCCGGCCCATATAAATGCGAGGGGACGAAAAATATCCGGGGGGTCGCCGGGACTGTCGTCACTCAAAAACTATAAGACTTCAGCCTCGCTCCCTATATATTACAACGTCCTACTATCCCAACTCAAATCGACAGACGTATAATTCCACAAGAAAGTGATAAAGATCGGTTGAAAATTGTTTTAGGATGCGTTCAGACTTCATTCAGTTTTTCAAAATTTAGAAATTTCAAAAAAATTTCTCTTTGACAAAAAACGCATTTTAACAAAAAGTTGGCATATTTTTAGCATTAAAAATACTCCTTCTGAAATAAAAGTTTTTATTAATATCTGGAAATTTAAATTTTTTGTAAAAATAAATGATGAACGCGCCTTAGAGGTTCAAAAAATGTAAACCCCGTGTGGCTTGTATAAAATTTGATCTAATTATTCGTCTTAAAATTAATTTTGAGGTGGCATTTAGAAGTTGTTCAATCATATTTTTATAATAATTTAATTAAAACTATAGTACTTTTTTATATTGGCGCTGTAAGAAAACGTAAATAACTTCTTTTCATTGGTATATTTGCAATATAATGACAGATTTTTTATTCCATAAATTAATTTTTTTTGATCTCATGCACGGCTACGAAAATGATACATAGTACGTGAAATTTTAATTTAAAACCAGATTCAAATATTTTCTCACTATTTATTACATAAAAAATGGACCAAAACGTGGTCTACATGCAATTAAGGAAATACCTTTGACTCATCAGTTTTACTATGACTACTTAAACTATAATAAGTTTAAAACGTTATAAGGAGTCACCCTAGTACTGTCTGATTTAGATTGTTCAATCTACCAATTATTATGAAACTAGAAAACACAATTGCAAATTGTAAGTATTGATATGATTACCTGGTGTTAGGACACAATCAATTTATTTTATAATTTTGGGACCGTAAATATTATTTATTAGATAGTTTCCCCCTAAATAAATGCCACACCAAAAAATTAAAATTATTATATGATATATTTATAAGATATATAGCAATATTCTACTTCAATGACATAATTTTCACTGTTATATAATTTTTTTTTATATGGCATAGACCAAATAAATTATTTTTTTTCCCGTTCATACTAAATGATCATTCATATGTTACATTTTGAACAGCGACAGGGTATCGCTGAGCCATGGGATAAACTTTTTTAACTAAATTTAATCCAGGTGTAATAACACATTATTTTGCATAAAAATACAACCCCCCAAAAAATCTAAATTCAGCCGATGTTTATAGAACAGGTAATAGTTCTTTATATTTGTCATGCAATCATCTCAGATATTATTACATATAAGGGCGCGTCCGAGGATTAAGTTTTTTTTAATTGTTAATTTTTTTTAAACTATCAACTTAACAAAAAGTTTACAAACTTTATAACTTAAAGGTCTTTTAATAACAAGTAGATTTAAAAAAAATTTATTTAAGTTTATTCAGGTCAACAATTTTTTGAGAGTTATGAGTTGACAGAGATCAAACCTGCCATCTTAGGGATTATCAAATCCGTTTACCGTTTTTCCTAATCAAACTTAATTAGTCAGTTATAAACATTGAAAATTTTAGAAAAAAGGTCAAAAAACCAAATAAGATATAAAAACAAAATAAATTGAAACTTTTTTGCATATTCATAATATTTAAATTGTTAAATTCAAACTTCAAATAATATTCTCATTAAAAACCGAATATATATTGTGTCGTGTTTAAGTTTGAACGCGAAATTTATTAAAATGCCGATGTAAAAGCTTGATATATTAATAAAATTTTTCATTATTTGTGATAAATATAAGTTACAAGGAATTTTTATATGCAAAATAGATTTTAAAATCTATTCTTCTTAGGGTATATTTAGATCTGTAAATTTGGTCAAAAAATGGCCATTTTTTGTTATAGACGAATCTAAGGAGCTAAAGACGGAAGAAACTAAGAAAAATGAAAAATATATATGAGATTTGGCCATCATCGAGATGCACTTTTATGGTTTCATAAAATTCACGTTTCTGACATTGATATTTGTTGACCTGTGTTTTTTTAATTTTTGTAAATATAACGGCCGGCAATCTGTAAAAAAATGGACGCTGCTATCTTAATAACTTTTGTAAATATCGAAAAAAAGCATTTTTGACCAAATTGACAGATTTTGCGACGAAAATACATTTATAAGAAAAAATTCAAGAATCGTTTCATATAAAAATACCTTGTAACTGCTCTTAAATCGGTATTTAGAGAATACAGAATATTTTGCTTGCAAACTTAAATACGACACGATATATTATCGGGTTTTCATAAAAATACAATTTAGAATAAAAATTTAACAATTTATATGCAAAAGAAAATTTTAGTTTTATTTTATTTTTGGATATTTTTTGTTTTTATACCTTTTCTTTTTTAATGATTATAGCTGACTTATTAAGATTGATTAGAAAAAACGATCGGATTAAAAAATCCCCAGGATGGCAGGTTTGATCTCTATAGTTAGCTCATAACTCTCTATATTTTGTTGACCTGTGTTATAATTAAGTCAAAGCAGGTAAATCCTTAGTGAGGTAAAGGTCAGGACTCGGAAGCCCGCTTGGGCTATGTTGGTAAAGAAACGGTCAGTAAAGGGCCGGCCTAAATTAGCAAAAAAAAAATTAGGCTGGGCCGGGACAAATTATTAAATCCCATATTTCCAAACTATTTTTCTAATTATTTATGTTTTATTTTAGTTATAAGTGAAATTGCTTCTATGTATTAATTTTAATATGTGGGTTTGGCATATTTATTGATCATATATATGAAATCATAATACATTTTTACTTGCCCATGTTATATAGTTTAAGTTAAAAAAAAACCTACGCGGCATCACCTATTTTTTTAACTCACCCTCCTTCTCCCTCAACCCCTTTAAAAAATATTCTGAATATGCATTTGCACATGTCTCTAAAATCCCCACCGAAAGTATTAATTTATCGATATGTGTAAAATATATATCATAAAAGTAATTTGATAATTTAAACATTTTTTTTGGTTTGTAAATCATATTCAACATTTTTTTTTATATTATGAGATTTTATTCTATAACACAGGTCAACAATTTTTTGAGAGTTATGAGTTAACTACAGAGATCAAACCTGCCATCTTAGCGAATATCAAATCCGTTGACCGTATTTCCTAATCAAACTTTAATTAGTCAGTTTATAAACATTGAAAATTTTAGAAAAAAGGTCTAAAAACCAAATAAGATTTAAAAACAAAAATAAATTAAAATTTTATTTTTGCAGGGTATATTTAGATCTGAGAATTTGGTCAAAAAAGGTCAATTCGTTATAGACGGATCTACGGAGCCAAAGACGGAAGAAACTAAGAAAAACAAAAAATATATATGAGATTAGGCCATCATGCGGATGCATTCTTTTATGTTTTCATAAAATTCACGCTTCTGACATTGATATTTGAGGACCTGTGTAATATTTAGTCTGAATTTGAAAAAAATTGTTTTGTAAGTAATATAACCACCCACATTACAATTTTTAAATTAATCAGTCCTCATTTTAAATTAGTTTCTAAATATACATATTTTATTATAACAATTAAAACTTTAACCCCTCCCCGCTTATGCTTAGGTCCAGAATTCCTACATCTTTGTTGTAGGCAGTTTTATAGCCGACCCCATCTCCCATCTGTGTGATGTTAAGGCGAACTCCTGTTAGCAAGAGTTGGTAAATTATTTTAATATAAGGGATTCTTAGGCTCAAAATTAAATTTTTAGACACAGTTTTTGTTATTTATAGTAAATTTAACCTGCCGTAAGTAGGGTCTGGGACTACCCCATTTTCTAATAATTATAAAAAAAGCTAGAGTTATTTTTCTTTAATTTTTGCAGAAATCTTTACTTAGATACTACTGCAATAAATATTATCAGAACTTAGTAAGTTTTAATTTTGAACCGTAAAAAATAAGTTTAAAAATTTATTTTTAGTTTTCTTAGAGCTAAAGAGTTATTTTTCATTTTTGGCTGTCATAACTTAAATGTTAGTGTAGGTAATAAAGAAATTAATTATTATAAATACTGTTAACCAGGGATTCATCGTTTAGGGCATACTGCCTTGTAGGTCACCAGTAGTCATGTGGCTACTCTCTTGCTATAACTTTTTCCTAAAAATAAAATCTGCCTTCGCCGGGATTCGAACCCCGAACCTTCTAGGTTTATTCAGGCTACAAGCAAGCGCTCTGCCACTACACAGGGAGTCCAGAGTCAAATCTGGGTCACCGTCAGCCCTCAAAAGGCGGGTGTGAAAATCCCGAAAACTCTGAACAAAACAAAATGAACACAACCAAACAATATGAAAAACAAGCTCACTGCCTCAATGGCAAAAAGCTAACAATGAAAAAAAAAAACCAGGGATTGAAACCGCCGAAATTTTTAGTACCGGTACCGGTTCCCGTACCAGCTCAGGTTAAGTACCGGTACTTGGTATTCCGGTACCACGGGGTATAACAATTATTCAATAATGATAGCACATAAAATTTAGGTTATATTTAGACAAATGTATATATTTACACGTATACGATACATCATTTCAAATCTTTATTTAAACGAAGTAAAATTATTAAATTTAACAAATTAGAATCTGTTCGATTACGTAAATCTGAAAGAACATATTTCAAAGTTGAGAAGGCTCTTTCAACACTTACCTAAAAAATAATATAATTAAATTACTTGAGTGGCAGGGACAGCTAAATCAAGTCTAGATAAAATATACAACTCTGGATGAGACATAGAGTTTTCTTCCCAAAATTTTAAATTGACCTATCTTTTGAAACTTTTTCATGTTTTTTAAAATTGTCTAACTCAGCATATATCCCAACAACATTGGCTTCTACTTTAAATTTCTCTCTTCTGGAACTGCTTTTGAGAAGAATTACATTGCTAATTAGGTGATATAGTGTAGAATGCGATTACAGTGCTCGCTTCAATAAAGTGGCACATGTTACAAATAGAATGATCAATAGACACATAAAATGTGGCCATCATCTACTATATTTTTGATCATTGTCACTAATAAAATGATCACGATCACAATTAAATGATCAAGATCACAATTAAATGGCCAAGATGATGTTTTCATGATAACTATCACTATGTTGTGGCTAAATGGTCACACAATTTAAGTGATGTTTACCATGAAATCATTATCTTGGCCAAATAATTGTGATCGTGATCATTTTATTAGTGACCGCGAACAAAAAATAGTGTTGGAGGGTCACATTTTTTGTGTCTATTGATCATTCTATTTCTAACATGTGCCAAATAATTAAATTGAGCACTGTATCTAACTACTTAGTGATTTCCAGGCACTATTATAATTTAAATATTTTTAAGCTATTATTGGTACCGCAGAACCGTTTTTTTTAAATTTAAGAACCGGTACCGGTCCCATGTGTAAAATTTAAAATATAATTTAATTTTATCATTTGTCAATATGTTTTCTTTTATTGCAATATAAACAAAAATTATAAATATAAATTTGCATTCATATTTAAACCGATGAACGGTTCTCTTTAAAATATTAATTAAAACATGTTTTAAACATTAACACATCTTAAAATTAAAAAATTTAAAAATTAAAGTACATTTTTTAAATTAAGCACTTTATGTAACTATTTATTGCCTACTCAACACAGGTTAAAGATTTTAAATATCAAATTAACTCAGCTAAATATCCAAGAATTAAGATGTCCTTTAAAAATGCAAACCAAATCTTCACAATATTAAGCATATTAATTATATAACATTAATTAAATAAAACTACTTTTTTGAATTAAAATGTATGGCTTAATTTTTGACAAAATTTAAAGTTAAGACACGCTTTTAATCAGCCTTATAATGCATGAATGATATTATTTTAAGCTCTTTTGTTCGTTTTTTAAAATAATATCACGTATGATTCCTAATAATGTCTAGAAACTCAGAAAGCAGCTCCCTTACAGGTTTTATATATTAAATTTTATTTATTAAATCTGAAGTGTTGTTTATATTATTCATAGATTACCTTATTCGGTTTATATTAATTTGATTTTATAAATTTTAAAAATATAAATTATATAAGCTAGCTTGGGTAATATTTCAGCTACAATAAGATATTAAATAAATTATAAAAGCTTGTTTTGAGCTTTTTTTATTGATTTTTTTGATTTAATTGACCCATAGAGTTAAATAGTAAGCATTTTTTGGTGCCTAAGCTTTCTAAACCTTTTTCCATGACTTTAGGCAGTCTTTAACCTTCCTTGGTTCTATCTTTAATAGATTGATAATTACCTCGTAACGATAATGCAAATAGTAAATTATTTCTAAATACTGCTTAAAATTATAACAATTAAAATAAAAGGCATAAATTTATATTATTATATGTCATAATCAATTTTTTTTAATTATCTCACCTGATGTTGAAGTGAAATAAGTTTAGGATGCTAAATTTAGGTCTCATTAATATGATGTATTTAAGGTATGGATTTAATTAAGCTTTTGTTACAATTAAGTAAAAAAATATTACTTGGTAACCTAAAATACATCTTGTAATTAAGGGAATTAATCATTCTTTTTTAAGAGTTAATTGAAAAAAAGTTGTATTGATTGGCCACATGTTATTTTAAAAAAAAAATGCCCTTTTTAACTAGAGCAAAATTTAAACATTAAAAATTAGTTTTAGTCTTTTAAGCTAAATTTTTGAGAGTTTTTATCATCATATTAATTATTATTTTAAATCTGCCGATAATCAAAAGAATTTGCTTAAAAAAATTTAAGGTTTTTGCAAATGTCAATTTGTTTGTAATTTTTTAGTATTATTGTGCTGTTTTAACATTTTATTTTAAGTGCTTAACCTAATCACTTCTTTCCAATTCTTAATTTATCCACCTTTGTCTTAATTTTTGTTAAAATGCATACATAAGCTATCATAAGATATGAATTTTTTTTGCTAGTGCCCATTTTTAGTTATATATTGATTAATTAAAATCGATTTTCTGAGGTTTTTTTGTTTAATTCCGAATTACCTTTTCTTTCTTTCTTATCGATCGATTGCTTTAAATTTCTTGAATTCAAGAAAAACCACATTAATAGTGTTTTTACAAGGTCTGTATTAATGCAGGTGACATGGTCTTAATTATACCTACACCTGGTGTTATTTCGAGTACATTTAGATATTAGTTATGGATGTGAAAAATTTCTAATTTTGTATTG
The DNA here is from genome assembly GCA_030555515.1 of Acutogordius australiensis. Lineage (NCBI taxonomy): Eukaryota > Metazoa > Nematomorpha > Gordioida > Gordea > Gordiidae > Acutogordius > Acutogordius australiensis. Next base: position 28,747,799 of record CM060242.1, read on the forward strand.
T
>CM060242.1:28747999-28819999 GCA_030555515.1 Acutogordius australiensis
ATTTTATTTAACCGTAGATATCATAAGTTTTGTTGAAATTAGGAAGCAAGCTCTAACCGGTGAACCGTTCCTGATCGCTTTGAAAAAAACTGTAATAGTAGATTATTTTTTTGTAAAACTAAAAAGTTTTTAGAAATTTAAAAAATTAGGTAAAGGCATATATTTGACGATATGGCCTTGATAACGTGCCATTTGTTTTATTAAAATTTTTTTCCAGATTTAAGAGGCCAGGTCGATAAAAGGGGCAGACCGAAATATTTGGAATTTTTTTTAATTAACACAGGGCCCGAACAGAATATTTTACGTATTTTTCAGAAAATCTTTGTTTTAAGCCGTTGAATTTACCTTAAAGGGAGGAGACAAAATCTAAAACTCAAGTGTTAAACTATAAGTCACCAGATTCTTTAACAAGAAAGATTAATGTTTCCATTCAAATCTGTTTTTTTGATCAATTCGTGAACCAAATGTAACAACTTTAAACCTCAAAATATCTTAATCAAAATATTAAAAAAATATATTTTTCCATTATTTAATTAATTAAAACTTTAACTTTGTAAAAATGAAGTTAAAATATGAAATATAAATAATTTATTAAGCTTCTAATTTTTATCCCTGACCAATTTTGAGGTTTAAAAATCAATGGCGCCTAAGCTAATTAGTAAATTTTAGTAAAAATATTTTGATTAATTTAATTTGCAAAAATCTGTCTTCATATTTAAAGTTTTTAAATCTCATATGCGATTTTTTAGACCGGATGGGTGCGTTCAAAGTTTATTAATTTTTCTGAAAAATATATGGTGATTTTAATATACACTAAAAAATTATTTGTTAATTTTTTGAAAGAAAAAGTATATTTAATGCTAATTATTAGGGTTGACATTTATAAATATGCGTTTGTTAAAATAAAAAAACTTTGAACGTAACGTATAAGACTCACCGAAATTAAACTGAAACAACGTGTTACAGCGCGCAGCTTTTTAACCCAAACCGAATATTACAGGTCTAATAAAATCAATGAATGTTCGGGGTTTATGAAAGCAGTCCACTAAAGTTGCTTTCTATTTTCTTAAATCTTGAATCATCGTTAGACGCGCGGCCCTAGAGGCACTCGATTATAGATATAATGGCTAATTATAGCAAATCGACAGAATTTGCGAGCTCGATCCTTTAATGATTTTTTTTCTTTTTTAATATCAATTGCAACTTCAGTTAACCGAATTATTTAATTTTTAAGTATATATCAAGCTTCAACATCTATATTTAGGTTATATAAAATATTTTAAATCCCACTTTAATGCGCGTTTATGAGTCTTCGGGCATATGGAAAATCACGTGTAATTTCAAACTGGCTGGTTTAAAAATTTTGAATTGTTAGTCTGGGTCAAAAAATGTTTAATCGCGTAAGCCTCTCAAATTAATATCCTCATTCACTTCAACATTTTATGACCGAACGATATAACTTCCAATAAAGTTAATTTATCTGGATTGGTAAAAGATTTTTAATTTTGTGTACATTTTTTGCTACGACTAACGAAGAACTTTACATTGATGAAAACAACATTAATTTTGTTATTAGATGGTTGGACAGAGACCGAATGATATAACAAAAATTTACAAACACAAATGTTATCGGCACCTTGAAAATCTTATAATGTCTCACAAATTTATTTAATTTTTCCTCGTTGTTCGACCGATTTATATCTCATCCTTTCGCCGCGATAGGCATTAAAAAAAACACAATATTTGCTACACAAAAACATATATAAATTATTATTCACACGATATGAATCAACCAAAAGGAAGCTTGGGGCCGACCTCAGTGGGTACTGCTAGCCGTAGGGCTGAGCAAGAACTTTCAACTTTTGATGAAATTATTGAAGCACTCGGGTTCGGTCGTTTCCAAATCAAAAATTACGTCCTCATCTCGGCTATGATGTTTTTCCATCCCTTCCAGATATTCCTGATCCCTTTCATAGGCAAGGAGAACGTTTCTAATTGCACTAGATTCAGTAACGTGACCAACATTGCCAGCAACAATCTCTTAAATTACACCGGCAATCTCACTTTACAAACGGCCATGCAAAATGAATCCGCTTGGGCCAATTTTAGTGAGACTGATATCGAAGAAAATAATAATCATGTGGGAAGCGTGGATTCCTTGAGTCACCTCGTTCCATTTTCCGTGGAGTATGGGCATCCTATTTCACTGAGAAGGAGACGGGGCGAAAAGGAGGAAGAAAGTGCCGATGGGGACGGAGGATTGTTTGAAGAATTTAGGAAGGTAAGGGATGTCCACCAAAAAAATTTTGCATGACTGTAATATTAGCAGATTTTTAAATTTTCTCAGATTAAACGTTTTGTATTCATTTTGATATCATCATATATTAAAGGCCCACTGAAATTTGGTGAAATAAAATTTCTTTATCGGTATGTTTCTTTCATTTTAGGTATAGGCCAAAAATTACCTGTATATTTTGTTAAATTTATATATGAATATATCATATGTACTGCTAAGCTAACTTTAATTCTAAATAAATTACTTTTATCATTTAATATAAAGATACTAAACAGCATGCTTCCAAAAGACATCAAAAATAAAAAAGATCACGACAAAGATTCTGTCCTGAAAGGACTGGTAGGCTTCTTAAATCCGAATACGAGCCTTGATAAATGCAACTTTGCTTGGTTAAAACGGAAGAAATCGAAGTTTACTATAGTTGACGAGGTTTTCATCCTATATTTACCGGTCAAAGAGGACATTTTGAAATTTTAATGATGAGAATATAATAAAATATCTAGGGGTCACTAAATACTACATGTATATTTTTGGAATTAGTGGAATTTGACCGGTTCACGGGACTACCTTGTGCCTTTGGCTTCGTCAATCTTCATGTTTGGCAGCATATTCGGCTCCTTCATCTTTGCCCTGATCTCGGATCATTACGGACGCCACATTTCGCTATGTGCCTCGATAACGCTCCACTCCGTCAGCTCTATCCTACCGGCTTTGTGGTCACCCGATTACATCGTGTTCGCCATTTATCGTTTCCTGCAAGGAGTCAGCCATGCTGTAATAGGCTTTTTTTTTCTTTGTATTTTCTCAAAATTTTGATAGTTATTTATTGCGGGGTTCTTATAAGCTATGGCTGGGGAAAAAATTTTGAAGTAAAAAAATTGAACGCTATTGATTAACATTAAAGGAATTTGTGTAAAATAAATATAAAAAATTAAAATTCCTTCAAAAATTTTCAGTTTCTTATACCTTAATTTTCATCAAATGAGTTCAATTTTTTCTTAAATTTTTTTTCACTAGCCACAGCCATTTTAAGATTTGGATTATATTTGACACTCATATTGTTATCATTTTTTTGTTGTTTTTTTGGGGTGATAAAAATATTAATGTTTTTAATTTTTTTTATTAGGGTAATTTTATGAGTCACATGGTAATGCTTTCTGAGCTCCTCCCATCCGATAAGAAGTTCTTGATTACAGCGATAAGTACCGTGTTTTTTACGACAGGCCACATAGTCCTAGCTGTCATGGCATACTACATTTCAAATTGGAAAAATTTGCAACTTGCAACTGGTCTCATCAGCGCCGTGTATCTAGTCGTGCTTTAGTAAATGAATATTAATTAATTTTCCAATTTTGAAAATTACTTAAAAAAGCCTTTGGGTTGTATTAATAATATAAGTATTGCTTTTTATTTTAAAAATCTTGCAACATATGATATAATTTAGCGTTTTACATCACCTGGTATCAAAGTTTTTTTAGATTAAAGCTGTTTTTATATTTTTCAGATTAAAAAATGTTTAAAATAACGGCCTTTAAATTTTTCGCTTTATACTACATACTTAACATATCGACAAATAATTTCACAAAATATGTTAATACCTTTAATAATGTTTTATTATATCCCATTATCAAATTTGTATAACGTTTCGCTATATGGTCTAACAGCGATCACTTTTTTCATAATTTTGAATAATGTCCACTTGCGAGCAGAGCCGCAGCCAGGGGAGCGCAAACTTGCCAAGACCAAGACTCTTTTTAACGGCGGATTTTTAATTTTTAAATCTTTTTATTTGAAATGCCTAACTTGCCTTCCTTCCCCCCCCCCCCCTTCCCCATTCTCAAAGTCGGGCTATTTGCCAGGTTAGCTATAGGTTAGCCTGGCAAACTGATTTTCAAATTACTAATACTAACCTAATTTATATATCCAAACTTCATACTAATCAGCAACAAATTTTAAAAAAACATTAAATTTTTACGTTAATATTATGAAATAGCACTGTGTTTTTGGTAAAATTTATATTTTACATAAGGGCACGTGCAAAGTGAGTTTTTATTTTCGTGAAATTTTCAAAATTTTGGAAAAATTTATTTCGAAATAAAACGCAAAATTTTAAAAAGTTGCCAAATTAAGTATATGCGCATAAAATGCTTTTTCTGAAATAAAAATTTTTTTTTTAAATTTTGAAAAAAATAAAATTTTTGAAATTTTCAGAATTTTTAAAATTTCACGAAAATAAAAACTCACTTTGCACGTGCCTTAAGTTAGCACAGGAATGTTAAAACGACCCATAGGGAAAAATGTCGGGCGCCTTTCCATGGTCGTGGATCATTTTTAAATAGTTTATCAAGGAAAATTTGGAATAAGTTTCAAGTATTTTTGTTGGTAGGCCTATTATGAATCATTATCTGGGGTAAATTTGAAATTTTTAATTAATTAAAATATGTCTGTTGTTGGAACATATATTTGCAACAAAAATAACCATTTTTTGTATTGGTTTAGTGTAATAGATAATATATAGTTAATTTTAACAAATAGGCAGGCTTAAAACTTTAATTTATTGTTGAATAAACTAGCATTTAAACAGGTGCACTTAAATTAAGTCGAAAGGCATAAAAAGTCTCAGACTCTAAATTATAGATGCATGGGGTCGACTCTAGCCTAATATATGCCTTTTTTTAAATTTTTTATTTAAAAATTAATATATTTTATGGATATTCGTAAGACAGCTATTATCCTAGTCTAGAGCATTTGTACCATTCTAAATCAATTTTTGCCCAATGTCTATGATTTTTAGTCGTTGAAAATAAGAAGTGCCATTTTTGGTGTTTTTTTGAGTTGTTGTTTATATGAAAATTAACGAATACAATAATTAAAAAATATTTGGTTAACGAAACATTTATTAATAATATAAATTAGTTTTAATATAAATTTCTTTTATTTAATAAGTGTTTGTTATATCAAGTTCGTTTTTTAATCCAAAATTACTCAAAAGCAATTTGCTAATATTTTTAAGTAATTAACTTTTGTAGACCAGTTTTTTTTATAAGAATTTTAAACATAAAATTTAATAGATTTAGAAAATATATATTTATATATTTTTTTCAAATACTTAATATAAATTGCAGGAAGTGGAAGGTACATTAAAAGATCGTAATCGGAAAATTACATATCCTTAGAAATTTAGCTTGTTTTAAATTTTTGTTTCAATTCGCCCATATAAAAAAGATTTGATATCAGTATAGATGGTGCCTTCTTTAATTAATTTACTCTCATTTCAAAAGGTTATACTTAAATGTTTAAAGTTACATTCATAGCTATTTGTCATTATTGATAAAGATAACATATGTTATATGTATTTACCTAATTATTAACAAATACAAATTCTAAGACAATGGCTAACTCTCACAGTCTCTCATAATTGATTCAATTTTTGAGGGAAACTAGTAAATTTTTTTTTTGCTTTTGTTTGCTTATGCAGGTAGGTATTAAGAAAAAAATATTTTACTAAGTTGGGCCTAGATAAGCATTTTAAAATATTTTGTTTACATCAAGGACCTTGGTAATACTTTAAAATATGAGCTAACAAATAATTAAGAATTTATTAAAAAAGTCCGGATCGTAATGTAATTTCAATCGCAATAGGTCAAGCATATGTGAGGCCTGAGCTACAACCAGAAAGGGGGTTTGCAAACCTAGCTCGGGTTTCCTTTTTCCTGCAAGTTTTTTGTGTTTACTCGTTATTTTGTTACAGAAGCCTTTTTTCAATGGTAATCAATCTATTTGGCAGGTTAGCCTGGCGATTATTGGCTGGCTTATTGGAATGGTTAAAATTTTAATTAATCCGGCCCTTTTAATAACAACTAGTCTTAAAATTGTAGTTGATTGGCAATTTTTTCTGAATACCTAAATAAAAATTAACTAATAAAAATTGTAAAAACATGATAATAATTTAATTTTTGACCCAATCAATGAAGTATCCTATATACAAAGGGCTGCTCTTTATAGAATACAAATGGTATCATTTATATCTCCCCTTATTTCGTTGGTGGGGCAATAAACAACAATAACATATACAAACGGCTGTGCTTGCAAGTCAAAATTCTTTATTTTTAATGATCTGATGTTTAAAAATAATGGTATTTTTGAGCTCCAAGAGGTGACCCCGCTTTATGAGAATAAAAATTTTAAATGTCGAATTTGCAACCTAATGCAATTTGAGTAGAAGCTCTTTGATTTTTGGGGCAAATAAAAAATTAATTAGGTCAAAAAAGGGCGCGTTTAAAGTTCATTCATTAAAAAATATTGAAAATTCTAAGAGTTTTACAGATTTTTTTAAAACTTTTTATTTATTGAAATTGGCAAGTTAAAATGCGTTTTACTAAAAAATTAAATCAATTTTTTTTAGCAAATTTGGAGAGAAAAATTTGTGTACAATGGTTTCTAAACCAGTGCTGGGAAAACAATGAGCCAAAAAACTTTGGCTCATTTTTTCCCCCAAAACATAAAAAAAGAAAGGGAGCTACAAATAAAGAACCAAAATAAGAATAAAAAAAGCCCATACTAAGAAAAGGGGCAAAAAAAACCCACAAAAAGTGGCTCTGAAAAAGAGCCCCAAAAAGCCCATTTTTTGTTTTCTTTAACCCGCGATTACACACAGTGGGTCTTTTTCGACCCAGCTACATTTTATTTTTATGATATTTTTTGTTAAAATTATTTATATATTACAATTCTCAATATATGCTTTAAAAAATTGCTAAAAATCCTAAAGATATCTGTTTTAATATATAAAAATAAATAAAACTATAAAAAAATAAAATTTTAAAATATATTGGGTCGTTTATGACCCAATGTGTATTTTTTCAAAATTTTAAATATGAAATTACATTAATGCGTTGGGTCCAAATTGACCCCATATAACTTTTATCACATATGGACGAAGACGATATACCTTTAATATCAGACGATGAAGATACCGAAGATAACCTTGAAATAAATGTAAGTGATGATTTTAATACTGATCAGGAGGACAATGAAAACAATCTATTATCTAGACAAACTTATAAATCTTATTTTGGTTATATTTTTTTATTTTATTTAAGGTCTCAATAAAACTAAATGGTCCAAAAAACCACAAATACAAACAAGAACAAGAGCTATTAATATTATATTTGAAAAGCCTGGTTTGAAAGAATATTCCTTGAAGGCTATAACATCATTAGATTTTTTTAAATTGTTCATTACTGATAATATGGTAAAGAATATATTGCATCATTCCAATTTAAGAATTGATGAATATATTGAAATGGAAGAATTTTATTGCCTAATTGGCATTTTATATTCAGGCCTTCAAAAAAATAATAAACTTAATATAAGAGATATTTGGAGTCCATTATTTGGGATAAATTTTTTTAAATTAGCTATGTCACAAAGGAGGTATAACTTATTTTTAAATTCTAGATTTGCTTTGATATTAAAAGCTTTGACATTTGATGATCTTGAAACAAGATCAATAAGAATATTAACTGATAAAGCTACTCCCATAAGAGAATTACTAGAAAACTTTAATGAGAATCTCTATAAATCCTATAATCCTGGCAGTTATTTGACTATAGATGAAATGCTACCTGGGTTCAAAGGTAGATGTGGTTTTCGTCAATACATGCCCAACAAGCCATCAAAATATGGATTTAAATTTAATGCTATTGTGGATTCCCACAATTTTTATACATTACATATTGAACTTTATGCAGGTCATCTTTCTTATTAAATTTTTAGGCAAACAACCCAGTGGGCCTTACGATTTGAGCAATAAACCCTTTGATATTGTTAAGAGACTAGTCAAACCTTATAAAGGCAGTCACAGGAATATATGTATGGACAATTATTACAGTAGCTATGATTTAGCATTGTCTTTGCTAAAAGATGATCAGTTGACTTCTGTGGCCACTCTAAAGAAAAATAAACGTAAAATTCCCCCTGAATTTAAAAATAGTAAGGACAGAAAGATCAATTCAACACTTTTTGGATATCAAAAAGAGGCAACAATCTTATCTTAATTGCCCAAAAAAGGAAAATTTGTTTTATTACTTTCCACAATGCATCACAATGGGATAATCGATAACTCAACGCCGAAATCTCTTCCTGAGATTATTAATTTTTACAACCTTAATAAAGGCGGCGTCGATGTTGTTGATAGGCTAGTATCAAATTATTCCGTTAGTCGAATAAGTCGAAGGTGGCCATCGGTCGTTTTTTTTCATTTGTTGAACATAGCATCAATAAATGCTAAAATCCTATATGAATTAAATACAACTACAAAAATATCTAGAAGTTCATTTATTAAGGAACTTTCATTTGTCCTCTGAAAGCCTTATATGTTGAAAAGGGCATATATGCAACAGGTCCCGAGAAAAATAAAGCATGATTTAAGAGAGACACTGGGGTTATCGGATATAACCAATTTTGGTTATGATAAATTATATAAATCAAGGAAACGATGCCATGTTTGTGTTTCTGACAATAATAAAACCAAAAATTTATGTATAAGTTGTAGCAGGGCTGTTTGTAAAAAACATTCTGAGATAATTTGCAATTTTTGCATTTAAATTTTTTTTTTTATTTTTTGGAAAAAAGTCCTAACTTTAAGTATGGATGGTTTTATCTTATTATTATTGTATTTACTTTATCTTTTTATATTTTGTTCATTGCATTATAAATATTGAATAAATATCGTTTTTGTGAATATTTTATTGATATTTTATAAAATTTTTAAGTTTTTTTAAAATATGCAATAATTTGAGTGTTTTCAGGTTTTTAAATTTTATATTGAAAATAAGCGTGCAAAGCTTAAATTTTTAAGTCAGTTTTATAAAGACATCAATTGACTTTTGGAATAAAAAAAAATTAAGTTCTCAACTATAACGGATTTGCAGTAAATTGAATTTTTGTCTGGGTCAAAAAAGACCCAATGCGTGTGTTGGTGTAACTCATTTTTCATGTGTGTAATCGAGGGTTAAAATAATTTCAAAAAATTTTGATTTTTTCTTTGTAATAATGATGGGTTGGTTATTTTTTCTTAAAGCTCCTAGGAGTTTTTTTTTAAGAAAAGGGGCTTTTATTAAACATGCCCCTTTTCTTTGAGCAAGAAAAGGGGCTTTTCTTTTGCCATGCCCACGAGTTTGTGGGCATTTGGGAAAAAAACTCAAAAACTTGTTAAAAAAAAGCCCATTTAGTTTTTTTTCCAGCCCTGTTCTAAACGATACATAAAAACGGTAAATGGATTTGGAAAGGCACAAAATTCCATTTTTTGATTGGGCAAGTTATCATTTTTTCAACCGGACGTTAAAATTTGTGAATTTATATACTATTGTTGTAGCTTCATAGATGAATCATTATACTGGCTTGTGGCAAAACATAAGGATCGTTCAGCAACAAAGCTAATTCTCAAGGCGGCAAGATTCAATCATAAATCGACGGGGAAATATGGGTATTTTAGTTACCAACGCATTATGGGTAATAACTATAGTATTATGATAAATATATTTCCTAAGTCCTCATATCTAATTTAAACCACACAAAATTCTTACTATTATTGAGCTTTTATTATTATACTCTTTTTTCTTTTTCCACTAGACAAAATTTTTCTCCTGCATAGACCGAATTTTTTTTTAGAAAATTATAAAAATATACTTGACTTCGAGTCCCAAAAAATCTTTAAAAAAACACTTTAAAATCAAAAATGTGTATTTGTTTCATTTTAATTAAATCAGTTTTTTTGATAGCTAGAATGCCTTTTTTAACATTGAATTATTTGATATTATCAATATGATTGAAAAAAATTTCAATTTTTTCTAAAGGTGCAGGTTCAATTTTATAAATTTGTTCAAACATTTTTGAAAAATTATTTAGATGTATAAAGTTGGATTGATTGTTCTAAATATATTAAGTTTATAATCCGAAATTTATGTAAACCTGTGATTATAATCAATATTTTCAATTGTCCAAACTGTTGCAGGTTCTTTGGGGAGAGAAATCCAAAAAAATCACGGGGGTAATGCGTCAGTCCATCAACAAGCAAAACAAGAAGAGGAGGGCAAGGTACGGCGAGAAGCAGAAAACGATGGAATGGTTAGAGATGCCCTTATGGGCCCGGCCGATGTAACGGTTGATTCTACCCTGAGGCCAGCTATGCTCGATATGATTTACCGGGACGAGCCAGAGGCCCTAAAACCCGCGGCTCGGTATTGGAAATATATACGGAAGAGGCTGCACATCCGAACACCAATAGCTAATCGGTATTTGGCTCAACGCAGGCGCGAATCCAGGATAAACGACGAACATCTCAAATTCTTTGACTTACTCATGGTACCCGTCCTACGAAAACGGACCTTTTTAGCCGCTCTAAGCACGTTAGTAAATATATTTAAATAACTTTGGAATCACTAGTTCGCTCTGGTTTTGAAAATGTGAATTTTCCCTTAAAAACGAAAGAGATAAGCCTTTAATTATGTGATTGCATGGCCTTTCAAACAGCCATTTATTGAAGTTTTATTTTTTACTTTTCAAATAAATCCGAAAACATAATTTTATGTTACTCGCGGAGACAAGTTATCATTACAGAAGTGGGGTTAGTCGATATCCTATTTCTAACGCTTATCCCAAAAAAGTATAAAAGACAAAAAATTGAATAAGCTAATTTAATATGGTGTAAATTGTGTAGGTATGGGAGATATAAGGCGTTGAAAATATTTGAAGCATTTAAAAACTTAATGATTTTAAAAATTGAAAATAGCCCTAAAAATTGTTAATTTAATAAATAAATAAATAAATAAAGGCATTTTTTGTATTATTCTTTATAATGTTTCAGGATGATTATTTAAATTTTTCATCACAAAATGCCTCTATATTTACTTTAAAAATTAATAAAAAGAATGCTTTATTAACCTAAGATTCTAAAAATTCTAAATTGTAAAGAAAACTTATAAAATTATAAATCACAGGATTAACTATTTAATATGATTAGATATCTTTAAAAAAAAGATGTGCCAGGGTATGGACATACTTCACGGTATCGTCGGTTAACTTTGATTTCAAATCTTATTGCGTTTCAAATTTTGGTTTGTTTAAAACTAAAAAATTTAAAATCACCATATCCGATTATTGGGGTCACACGAAAGCGCTATATTTATTGTTTTACTTATTACAATGATTTAAATCTCCTTAGATTTTTCTTGTACCAATTGCAAATGGCACTCATATTAAGCATCCACCTCTTACCCGGCGATCATTACATCAACTTTAGCTTATCGGGGCTGGCTGAAATACCTATCAATATTATGGGGCTCTATGCCTTAAAGTTCAAGCTTTATTTTTGAATAAAATTGGTCCAGCTAAAATCGCTACGTTATTTCAGTGTGAAATGAAGTGGGAAAAGATAAGAATTAATTTACACCGAACAGATACGCCGAATAGTAAGAACGCTAGTAAGAAACTTTGCTGGATCAAATAACCCTTATGTATTTTTGGATAACAAAAATTGAAAATATTTTTGAAAATTTTTCAATTTTTTTGCTTTTTGAGGGGATCTTAAAAAATTAAACATATTATAAATTTCATTAGTCAAATTTTTGTGAGGAATATTTAGATATATAGGTTTAACCTTCAACGGTGTTTTGTCAATTTGATTTTAAAAGCGAAAAAAATAAATTTGAGTGAAAAGGCATTCATAATTTTTAAAATTAATTTCATATTATAAAAAATCTTGTAAAAAAAGTGACTTATAGAGACTAGCAATCATATTGCGGATTTTAAATTACCATTTAAACTAATTGAGCTTAAATTTTCATTTTACAAAATATTTATTTTAACCTTAAATAGTTTGAAAAGTATTATAATTGACATTAATTTGTACAAGTTTAAAGTGAAAATTCCAAACTTTTTTTTTATTTTATTACAGAATAAGTAATTTTAGAGCACTTAAGCGACTTTTGTAAAAAAAGCATATTACAAGAAAATAAATGTTAAAATTTCCCAAAAATAAATAAACTCCAAAAGCGCCAAAGACTAATTTTCGAAATACTGAAGGTTATACATTAAAATATCCATAATCCTTGATTCCAAACTATTGGATATTAATAAAAAATTTAAAAATTTAAAGCCACAATTACAAAACCATAGTTATTATTTAAATTCTTCAAGAAATACATTACCTAACAAATTTGTTTCATTCGTTTTTATTATTCGGTGTCAATTGAACCCGTGGGCCTACCGACTATAATTTATGTGTCGATTATATATTTCAGATAAAGGCACATAGATCGAAAAAATTTCACCGTTTTTGATAAATAGTTCTAAGGAGTTTGCTTCCATTCAAATGGTAATAATTTAACCCCTTATTTTAACATTGAAAATAGTTTTTTCCCTTTGCACTAGCATGAATATTCAGCCGGGAGATATTTTAAATTTAAACTCTAAGGCTCAAATAACTCTATTAAAATATGACAATCTTTTTTAACATTTTCATTTTATAATTTAGGATTGGTAGACGTAAACCGCTAATATTTTTCAATATTGTCACCGCCATCGCTATAATCATACGGTCTGCAGTGCCAGTAGGTTAATGTGAAATTATTTTGTGTTTACAATGAAGTTGTTTTTTTTTCTTGTATTTGGGGTTAATAAAATAAATTTGGAATAGGACAAAATTCTTCAAAATAAAATTTGCCTTCTCTAGTAAAAGTTTTAGTAAAAAAAAGTGATCTTTTTGAATATTTAAATCAATTTTGTTATTCTAACAAAGTCTAAATTCGACTGTTTAGTTCATTCTGACCTTTTAAGCCAGAGGTCGGGGGTTCAAATTCCGGTCACGCCGAGTTTTGACCGTTCTATTTACTCAGAAGCTATTGTATTAACCTACTATGGCAATACGTCTTAAACTATGTGCCTAACCCAAAAGCCTAGGCCTCAAATCAAGGTTGTCGACAGGTTTAATAGACGGACACGTCTCACAAACGAGACAAGTTAAATACCATTTCTTAGACAGAACGGAAATAAGCCAAAAAATGGATGAATTGTTAAAGCTTACCAAATGTTTGAAGTTTGTCAAAGCACGCTTACAGCCGCAAAGGCTAAAGGAAGCTTATATAAAAAATTTGACATTAAGAACAAATATTTTTGTTTTTAGAAAATTCATAAACATCTAGCCGGGCACACAAAAATAAGTAATTTCATACCATTTTTGCCCTAATGAATGATTTCTATAGATCACCATATATAACACGGGTCAACAAATACCAATGTCAGAAGCGTTAATTTTATGAGTAGAATGCATCCCGAATGGCCTAATTTCATATATACTTTTCGTTTATTAGTTTTTTGCCTCTTTGGCTCCTTGGATCCGTCTATAATAAAAAATGGCCTTTTTTGGCCATATTGACAGATCTAAATATACCCTAAAAAAATTTAAAATTTTTTTTTGCATTTAAAAATCTTTTTTGCATTTAAAAATCCCTTGTAACTTACATTTTTAATCACAAATAATGAAAAATAAATTTTATTAATACATCAAGCCTTACATCGGCATTTAGATAATACAAAATATTTCGAGTCCAAACTTAAATACGACACGAGGTTTTTAATGAAAATATTATTTGAAGTTTAAAATTAACAGTTTAACTATTGTGAATATGCAAAAATAAATTTTCATATTATTTTTGAATCTTTTTTGGTTTTTTGACCTTGTTTTTTAAAATTTTTAATGTTTATAAATGACTATCTAAGTTTGATTAGAAAAAACGGTAAACGGATTGGCTATTCCCTAGGATAGCAGGATTGATCTCTGTAGTTAACTCATAAATCTCAAAAAATTGTTGACCTGTATTAGCAGATTTGTGTTAAACAATTTCCATATGTAGGTTATTTTTTAAAATATATTACAATTGTTTTCTCCATTGATTGTAATGATATAGGTAATAACCTTTTTTTCTTATGAAGTTTAAGTTAATGTAGCGATATTAATATGTATAAAGGTTATTTTCTAATTTAAACCTATTTACGAACACCCTAAGGCAATTTAGCACTAAATTTGCAAATAAACTATAAATTTTCATTTATCTTTTTAAAAAAAATAATTGAAAAATTATCGATCAGATATTTCAATATTATTTTAAATGTAAGGTCAAGCTACAATCTTGAAATTACATTTTAACCCTACTACCAATGGCTGCATATTAAAGTTCAAACCAACCATTGGCGGCGTCCCAATATAATTTTAAACTTAGGCCCGGCCCGAGGCCCATAAATTTTATATTGCAGGCCATAAATTTGTTGATAATATTTTAATATAATACAGTTTTACAAGTATTAACCCTCTTTGTGTGAAAATAAATTTATCATTTTAATTTGTGTTTACAATAGTTAAAAAAGGCAAGAAGATATAAAATATCGCCCCCCCCACCCCTCCATAACTTGCTTTCGGGTCCCGACATTGATCTCTACTGAAGATAAACTTGAAATTCTGGGTGAAAAAGTTTAACAAATTTATATTCATCTTTTTATTTATTTTATATAAAAAAAATTAATTTATACATTATTTTTTTTGAAGTGAACACTGTGGTCTATACATGGTTCAATGTTGGAATGTACCTTGTGGCTAGAAGTTTTAACGGCGGGGCATTCATGATAACCTTTCTTTACATATCAGAAATATTTCCGACTGAAATTAGGTGCCTTTTATTTTATCTTAAATAACCATGTTAGGCCGTGTGTTCCTTTTTTCAAAAAAATTAAAATAAAATTTTTGTTGTTTATAAGGGCGCGGTACAGACTTCATTCGTTTCTAAAAAAAATTGAAAATTCAAAATTTGAGTTTTTACATCGAAAAATATTAATAATTGTTTTTACAGCATTTTCTAATACTCGGATTAGTTGCTCTAAGTATAATTTGAAATCTTGATAAATTTTTATCTTAATCTCAGAGCTGATAATACTTTAATAAGACTCTTGAAAAAAATTTAAAGCTTAAAATTTTATTCAACATTACACCATTTTATTTTATAACACGCGCCCTAAAGCGTACGTACTCAAAAAGTTGCCTCCATATTTAAACATTGAAAATACCTTTTTTACAATGAAAGTTTATACAACATTATAAAAAAATATATTAAATTCATAGAAAATAATCAACATTGAACGCGCCCTAAAATATTAAATAAATAAATAATCTTAAACAAATTTTCATTTGGTGAAAATTTTTTTACAAAATAATGTTTTAGATTGTTTTATATTTTACAGGAATTCCGGATATGGTTTAAATAACGCAATCAGCCGTGCGGGATACGTTATAGCCCCATTCATTTCATATTTGGTAAAATAATGTAGATATGAGTATATGTCAGAGTTCAAACCGGGCCGTGATATTCCAGCATAGGCCTAATATGCCGACTAAGATGAAGGCTAAACTAGGTCGCCGGCATGCGAGCAAATCTTACTTAACCAGTCCAATATAATTGCTTGGATCAGGTTAAGAATCGAAGTCCTGAGCGGGTATGTCGACCCTATATGGGGAGTTTAGGGAAAATGCACACCAAATGTTTTTACAATAGTTAAAAAATATCAATAAGGCAACATAAGACATGAAATTAGCCCGGAATTCTTTTTTTAATTCAAGTAGCCCGGCTAATTTTTCAAGCGGACTTCCGAGTTTTGACTTTTATACCTCTACCTCATATTGGTGTAAATTTTAAAATATTTTTTTACATAAATTTTATCTAAGCTTGTCAATGACTCAAAAAATTTAATATAAAAAAATGAATCCAATGGATTAACGTTAGTTTTATACAAATTTTGCTAGACATGGCGTATCTCAAAAAAGATTAAATTTTATTTTTTTTGTATTAGTAAAATTATTACTTTTTTAAAGAGATTTGTTTTTTCAGTAATATAGCACTGACCTTACATGCATGCACTTTTTATTATTTTTAGGAAAAATATCATGCAGCATACTTCCCAGTTCTTATGGTCGTGTTCTGTGTCCTATCTTCTGTGTTCATGGCATTCCTACCACAAACCAAGAATAAACCTTTACCTAAAAATCTGGCTGATCTAATAAAATAGCTAGAAAATATATACGTCTTTACTAAGGGCATGTGCAAAGTGAGTTTTTATTTTTGTAAATTTTTAATAAAACGCAAATTTTTAAAAATTGCCAAATTTAGTTTATGCACATAAAATGCTTTTTCTGAAATTTTTTTTTGATAAAAATATTCAGAATTTTCTAAGTTTCAATTAAAACTCTTTTTGCATGTGCCTAATCTAAAATTTAAATTTTTATTTATATTACATTTGCAATAAGATAAACTAGCATAATATATAATGTGACGGTAGTTTAGTAAACCCTAGTCAGAAAAGTGGCAAAAATAATATATTTCATGCTAAATTTGGCTAAAAAAAATTTTACTATGATGTAACTTTGATTTTTTACATCCTAAATTTTCCATTAGGCTCATTTACCCATTAATGCATAAATAAAAAAGCTTAGTTGAGGTGGTTAGGGCCTACTTAACAATCATGCTTGATTACAAACTTAAATCAGCTGACAGGATAGCATCCCGTCTAATAAAATAAGTGCATTAGAAAAAGTGGTGCAAGTAGGATTTAACTAGACATGTATTATTAAATCTTTTGAATTGATGTGAGGTTAAGCTATGGGCATTAAAGTTATCTCATAGGTCTACAAAATATATAATCTAATTACAGACACATTTAGAGAATTAGGACTCCAACCACCCTATTTAAATATTTGTAATTCTTTTTGGGTATACAAAACTAAGGGCAGGTCTATTCGGTGTAAAATGAACTCGTGTAAAATGACCTTTTACACGAGTTCATTTTACACCGAATAGACTTTTACACGAGTTCATTTTACACCGAATAGTAAAAACGCTTTGCAACATATTTATTATATTTATATCATGGTTTTCTTATATAAAATTTTATGAGGATTCCAAAAATGTTATTCAATTTTGTCTAACTCTTTTAGTTTTTAAATAAATGCGATTTCAAAATTTTAATAACTATATAAGTTAGCATATATGAATTTTTACAAATTTATTGATTATAATCGACCAATCTAACATTACACAACGAATTTAATTATGTCATTCGCGAAATTACATTCTCTATCATATAATTTTTTAAAATATAGATAAATAAAGCCCAAATGTTAGTTCAAAAATTTTGTTATAAATAGATGTATTGAGAGTATTTAATTTATAACTCGTGTTGCCGAGAGGCTAGAATTCGTCTCTCCAGCCCATGCGTGCCCCGGTTCTATTCCCAGAGGAAATATTTTTTTTTAATTTTTTTAATATACCCAAGTGTTGCCTGACTTAGTTTAAATACTAGCAGTTAAAATGTTATTTTGAACACTCAAATGTTTTATATTTTATCCCTGGAGCTGCCTGCATTAATTTATTATATGACCCATAACATTACGATATTGATATACATGGCAAAATAAAATGAATTGTAAAAATGATGAAATTTTATATATTTTAGACATTAAGGGGCGAAATCCCTCTAAAAGCCATTATATATGTAAGAATTCATACTCATCGTAGTTGGAATAGGATCTTAATTTTTTAAGTTAATTAAAAAAAATTCTTAAATGAGTAAAACAATTTAACATATTAATTATAAATTAAAATAAAAATGCTGAAATTCTTATTAAATGAGAAGTATGTGGCTCACCTTTTATAAAAATTAACATAAAAAGCGCCTAAATCTACTAGTTGAACATATACAAAGTTTTCTAGAAAAGATATCTTTAAGTTATTAACAAAAAAATAAGGTTTAAATTTAAAAAAATTATAATATAATATCATCTTATTTACTTAAAATAACATAAAAACATTCCAGGAACTACTAAAATATTTTTAACCTAAGTCAGGCAACACTTGGGTATGTTAAAAAAATATTTAAAAAAAAGTATTCTCAGGGAATAGAACTCGGGCACGCATGGGCTGGAGAGACGAACTCTAGCCTCTCGGCAACACGAGTTATAAATTAGAAACTCACTATACATCTATTTATAACAAAATTTTCGAACTAACATTTGGGCTTTATTTATCTATATTTTAAGAAATTATAAGATAGAGAATGCAATTTCGCAAATGACATAATTAAATTCGTTGTTTAATGTTAGATTGGTCGATTATAATTAATAAATTTGTAAAAATTCATATATGCTAAATTATATAATAATTAAAATTTTGAAATCGCATTTATTTAAAAACTAAAAGAGTTAGACAAAATTGAATAACATATTTGGAATCCTCATAAAATTTTCATCATATACATATAATAAATATGTTTCAAAGCGTTTTTACTATTCGGTGTAAAATGAACTCTTGTAAAAGTATATTCGGTGTAAAATGAACTCGTGTAAAAGGTCATTTTACACGAGTTCATTTTACACCGAATAGACCTGCCGCAAAACTAATAAATAAAATTTTGCACCAATTCCATAAGATCAATTTTGGTGTTAAGAAACAAATAGAGCCTTAATATTAAATTTTATTTGTAAAATTACACAGGTCGACAAAAAATGGCGACCAATTTTAAACTTAAATATTTTGAAAGAGTTTTTTGAGCACATTCCAAATATCTTTTCCATTTTTTTTGAATAGGTCTAATTTTTTACCTAGATGGGTTTAAAAGTACCAAAAACCTCAATATGTCCTATCTTTATAGGCACTTTTCGTGCCTTTAAAATAAAAATAAATAATAGAAAAATATATTTTACTATTGAAAAACTCTTATATTGTTATATAACTTTTTTAGAATTTACTTATCTCATTTACTTTTTTAAATATTTGATTTTAAAAAACTCAAAATTTCCAAAAAATACGCGTCTGAAAGTCTATGCTTCAAAATCATAAAAAATTAAAAAATCATTCAGAAGAGTACAAATAACATTTGAGATATGTAATAAATAAATGCGATTTTAGCCAAATAAGTATTATATTTTTCATAAATGATAGAAGATAATGAAATATAAGCACATATAAAAAGTGAAAATACTACCCAAGCAACCTTTTTTGTTTATATTTAACATATCTTACTACACTACATCGAGATATGTAAGTAAGTGAAGGGTTGGCAGATAATGCCAGTATTAGTAGCAGCACGCACTACAATCTTTAAGAATTTAGTAGCCCCTTTTTTAATATATAATTTTGAAGCACAGACTTTCAGACGCATATTTTTTGGGGAATTTTGAGTTTTTTAAAATCAAATATTTAAAAAAGTAAATGAAATAAGTAAACTCTAAAAAAGTTATATAACAATATAAGAGTTTTTCAATAGTAAAATATAATTTTCTATTATTTATTTTTATTTTAAAGGCACGAAAAGTGCCTATAAATATAGGACATATTGAGGTTTTTGGTACTTTTAAACCCATCTAGGTAAAAAATTAGACCTATTGAAAAAACGGAAAAGATATTCGGAATGTACTCAAAAAACACTATCAAAATATATATGTTTATAATTGGTCGCCGACATAAAGTTATTTGTCGACCAGTGTTATTTTAGATGTTTTTTAAAATTCTTTTATTTAATAGGTATCAAAAAGGTTTGTTAAAACTCTAATTTGTAGGGTTTATCATAGCCAAAATAATTTTTTATTTTCCAAATATCTTACTAGCTTTTTTTAAAACACAATTTATTTAATTGTAATGTTTAGTATAATGAAAAAAAAAATTAATGTTGTAAGAAAAAGCATGTTTCAAGCTTGTTTCTGCTTTAAGCCAAATAAATTGTGTAATTAAAACAGGGCAACAAATTGAAATATGTAAACTAATTAGAAACCAGAGCTGTCATCTTAAAAATCTCCAAATCCATTTAATATTATAAAAAACCATACAAATGATAAGTAATGTAGTCTAATTTGTATTTTTTCATTTTATTTGAAACCTGTGGACAAATCAAGTAGGTTTGCTTCTAATTGAAAATGCAAAAGAATAGGAAACAACCACTTTAAAATAGAAGGTGAACTAATTATGTTTTATACAATTTTTTAGATGAGTTATTGCAGCATTGTATTTTTAATTTATTTTTACATAATTGTAAATATATTTTGTTATATTAATAATTTGTTTTTTTATTTAAATGTTTTAAAAAATTCACTTTTTGTAAATACCAAAAATATTTTGCAAGAATATTATCTGGTAATTTACACTTCTATAATCATCTTCGGCAAATTTTAAAAAAAAACAAAAAAATACACAAGATAGGACATGGCCAAAATTTATTAATGAGAATTAAGTGATTAAATTTTTTTATCTAAATTTTCATTATACATTTGTGGGGCACAAAATGTTTAACATAAATTCTATTTATAAAAAAATTTCAATACTTTGGTTTAGAATTAGTACCTTTATTTTTAGTACATAATTTGTGATCAAAATATGGTAAAGGCTTAAAAAAATTAATAAAATTTAATATGCATAATAATTTGGATTATCCTAGCTTATAATCTTTGTTTAGAAAAAATGTCTGGTACGTATTTGTTTTTTTTTGCTTAAACATCTATTTGACAAAATTTAATTAAAAAATATATATTTATATTACAATGGTTTTTTACTTAATCATTTGCAAAATATAAATAACAAGGTCATTAGAATAAATATTTATTAGCAATTACATTCAATATTCATTTAAGAGGTATAAATCTAGAAGAATGAGTGGCACCAATACCAGGACGACCATGTTTCACAGGCTTGTAGGTTATAGCAAACTCACCAAGATAATGTCCAATCATTTCAGGCTATAAAATTTCATTATATTACAAGAAATGTTCAATATCATTTTGCAAAAAAATGTCATACTTTAATTTCAACTTGGGTGAATGATTTACCATTGTGAACACCCACAATGTTTCCAATCATCTCAGGCAAAATAACCATATCTCTGTAGTGTGTCTTTACAACCTCAGGCTTCTCCAACGCTGGCGCATCTCTTTTAGCTCTACGCAGCTTTTTCAAAAAATTCTCATACTTCTTGCTTAATCCTCTATTAAGTTTCCTTCTAGCCCTAGCTTTTAACAAAGGCTTCAATTGTTCCCTTTAATAGTGAAAAAAAAAATTTAAAAAAAAACAAAGTACATAAATTTAACAAACACATATTACATATTATAATCCAATAGTTTATCTAAATCCACACCACGATAAGAAAACTTCTTAAATGGTCTTTTTTTAACTTGCAAATCTTGTTCCATGATGAAGGAAAAAGCCGAACTAAAAGTGTACACAGTTGGCAATGTTCTGATATTAATCAATAATATTATTTAAACAACAATATAACTTAAAGCCAATATTTTAATGTTAAAAAAAATTTTATTGAATGAAATTCTAATAAAAAAGTAAAATTAGGAATAATATTTGTAATTATATAATCAATAAATCAATTCGTTAATTAAATTTTTAATAGTATGCCAATTAAGTTAAAGAGTATGCATGTATTTATACTTTAATATTTTAAGCCATAAATTAACCTTTTTGACTAAGCTGATCATAAATTTACACATCTGATATAACCGACTAAGACACCTTACCCTATACTAAAATATATAGCGTAAGCTATTTATACCAATGATACATAATTAGTTAATTTAATGTAAATATGCATAGTCGTCTTTCCAGAATAACTATTCTTAACGAGTTTTTTTATTGTAACTAGTTCCCATAGTCGTGAGGTCTTGATTTGTGGTATTCGTTTTGATTAAGTTGTAAGCTAACCAGTTCAGATTAGAGGTTTTATTTTTGAATTAACTTTTATTTATTAATAACTTTCTAATTCTAACCATACAAAGGTGGGTTTGCTTTGCTTACATAAAACAGTTAAAATATTTTTAATTTTATGCTCCCAACTTATAACCCTAGTTTTATATAATATGCGGCTAATTTAATTATACCTATTTAGTATGCCGACTTAATTCTTCGGTCGTAGCGGATATATAACCGTCAAGCGGGAAATAAAAATTTTGGGATTTACTTTACGTTGTTTTAAATAAGGACCTATTAAAAATTTCAGACTAAACAATCTGGACCGTCCACCTGCCAACTTCGGACAATTTGTCACGGTTCTTTTTGCTTGATAATTAATAAAGTTAAAAATTTTTTATGTTGATCCTAAGTACAATAATACTTTAATCCATAAGAATTTTAATCATTTATACTTTCCTGTGCACTGCTAAAAATTATTTTGACCATATAAGGCATTTTGTTAAAAATTGCAGTACTTTGAATTGGAATCTTTCTTATTTATCATGCCATTACAAAAATTATTCTTTAAAAATATTTGAGGCGATTGTATATTATTTTATATATATTTTGTGTTATACGCGAGTTTTAACAAAAATTATTAAATTGTAGAACATTTGGTTTAAATACTATTTCCAAAAATTTTAGCGCCCGACGCAACGCTTTAATAGCAGGGCGACCGTCTTGACTAAAAAAATTGAAAATTTTCCAAACTTAGTTGTTTTGCGAATTTAATTGTCTATGAACAAAATTGTGAAAAATTTTGTCCATGTGATTGTTATATCTTTTTAAGAGTTTTATACCATCACGACAACAAAAATTATGGATGTTTAAAAATTTCCTAAAAATATACTGTAAACATAATAGTGTAACTAAATAGTTATACTTCTGTAAACTTTAAACAGGGTAACTGAGTAATTATTCTTACTGTATGCTTTAAACAGTGTGCCTGAGTGGTCATAAGTTAATTAATTAGTAGCGGTAACGTCCTCTAGATGCCTGACTACTATTGTTTCTTGTGTTAAAATTTTGAAGATATTTCCTAGCCCCTTGGGATTCTTGTTGAGAGATAGATAATTATGACCTTTCAAGTATTTAAAATCAGCTATTGTTTCCTTATTATTTATGATCTCATTAAATAATCTTATTTTACGTCCTAGAAACCTTTCTTAAATAGATGGTTGTTTATACGACATCGATGCATTGCGGTATACTTGGTATAGCCATGTCCCATCTTTTATATGTTGTTGTAGATTTAGCCATCTCTTAGCCATTCCAACCGATCTTTCAGCTAGTCCGTTTGAACTAGGAGTGGAGTAAAGATTAGCTTGATATTCTATTTGTCACAGAAAGTCTTAAACGCTTGTGATGTAAACGCAGTACCGTTGTCGGTTACTATTTTTTCAGGAAATCCAAATTGATTAATAAGCTTTTTTGCGTAATTAATTACTACTTGCGAAGTAGTATGGTGGACTATTATAAAATCTGCTCAGCTAGAAAATGCGTCAGCCACAACTAAATAAAGTGTATGCGTTGCCATGCATGTGTATTACTAGGCCATTTTCTGACTTTGTCGCGCTTTGGACGTGATGCTATTGAAGCACATACAGTACACTTGCGGATCTCGTTAATGTTATTCATTTTTGGCCACCAGTATTTTACACGGGCTTGTTGTATGCACTTATCGCGTCCTTGATGCCCTGCATGTATTTTTTGGCTTATCTTATTAGTGAGAGTTCTTGGGATAACTAGGCGATCCTTTTGTTCAACTAGTTTGTCTTCCAAGTGTAGTTCTGTCATTACTTTATAATAAATGTTAGGCGGATTAATATGCTCAATTTGACCCTTTAAGTTTTTTTAAGAATACTTAAGTCTTCGTCTTTTTCGATTGCTTTTATGATATCTTGCCTTGAGGCGCAACCTTCATCTAAGATGGAGTTGATTATATTGGGCGTTGTACCGTAATAGCATAGGCGTGATAAGGCATCTGGCAAGTTATTCCATTTACCAGGTTACGTACTAACTCGAGGTTAAAATTTCCCACAGTAGTTGCCAACGCTACAATCGTGGTGACAGAAGTAGAATACGGTTGTCCTTTTTTAAGTCTTTTGAGTGGTTTATGGTCAGTTCACACTGTGAATCTTTGACCAATCAGATATTCTCTGCCCCTCTTTAATCCGAATTGAATGGCCAGGCATTCCTTTTCTATAGTAAAATACCTGGTTTCTAAATCGTAATATGCGTGAAAAGAAAAGTATAGGCTTGTGTATTGTTTTATACTTTTAAAATAGCGTGCCATCGACTCCATGTGTAGACGCATCTACTGCTAAAATGAATAAGTAGCCGAGGTTGAAACTTGCTAAAACTGGCGGATGTGTTAAAATGTTCTTCGCCGATTGAAACTTTTATGTAAATCTGTCCAGAAAAAAGGAACTTTACAAAGATTGTAAAGTGCTGCATAAATTTCCTTGTAGTCTGGGAACCTACGATAATAACCTCAAGTACCGAATATTGAGAGAATTTCGGCTTCATTGTTAAGATCTATCATTTTCATCAACGTTTTGGTCTTTTGAGGTAAAGGTCTGTTGCCTTGTGCTTAATCTCATGTCCTATATAATTAATTTTTTTCAAAAGTGAGCATTTGTTTTGACCTAATTTCATCCCCTTTTCCTTGATGCAACCGAATGCGATAGAAAGGGTGACACCAAATTTATACAAAACAGCTAAATGATGAACCAATTAGAAATAAGCGTCTCTGATTGGTCAACCAATTAGAGAAAAGGTATAATAAGACATATCAAAGGTTAACTATTTAATAGGATATATAATAAGACAATTTTAAATAAGACATATCCAGATGGCAATTTTAAGAAAAAGAATATATTAAAACATTATCAATCAATGGACCGTTTGCTTTATTATCGTCTGCTTATGGACACTAAAATTACACACAAATGCAAGAAACTGAGATTTTCAAGTTATACAAATTAAGATGGTGGTAAAACAGAATACTACAAGTGTAAAAACTGTAGTATAAACATCCATCTTTATAAAATATATTCCAACTAATACAGTATTTCAAAAAGTATAATTATTTATATAAACTTTATAAATTATTTCTTGTTTGACAAAAAATAAATCACAAGGAGAAAAAATAAAATAATTGCAAATTGCCAAACTTGTGATGAGCTTGCATTTGTCATTGATCAATAATTTATTTTTGCATATAGTCAAACCTATATCCTCATACTTATTAACTCCTCCAGCAGTTCTACAACATACAACCAATGTTTCTGAATTGAGTTTTTATAATACCAATAGTGATAAATTTTTATAAAATATTTGTTCATAAATTCAGGGGGCACACACAAATGTGGGCACAGTCGGGGTTTAGGGGTAGGGTTAGTTTTAGGGTTAGTTTTAGGGTTAAATTAATAACACTAACCTAACATTAACTCTAACACTAACCTAACATTAACTCTAACAATAACCCAATCATTCAATCAGCTTATCATTATTATAAGTCCTTTTTTGACCTCTCAAGAATTAATATTTACCTAGCACATTTGGAAAAAAAATTTGTAATCAATATGTCAAAGATTACCTTTATAATTTTTTTTATAGTTGAAACTAGAATATGTGACCCGGCTTCGCCCGGGATATTCCTTTATTAATAAAATTTTTTTTATCTATTTTTGACAAAGTGGAACAAAGAAAATTAGTTAATTTAATGAGATAGGAAAGATGAGATACATAAAATTATAGCAAGCAATTTAAAAATACAGTTGAAAAATAATTTGTCAAAGGAAAAAAATGTTATTATTTGGGTATAAATATCAAAAATATTTTTAAAATGAATAGGATTATATCTAATATTCAAAATTATAAATAAAATATCTTGAAAACACTCCTGTTTTAATCTTTTTTTTAAATTTCTGGTTATATCTTAAAATAAAAATCATACCTATAATATGCAGTAAATGGGCCAAATGTACAATAAAAAAGTTTATACTAAAAAACATCAAGCAAACTGAAAAAAATTCTATGAATAATTAAATATAATTTTATTAATATTTATTATATAAAAAGGATAATGTGTAAAATTTTAGTTATTTCCAGTACTTTTGCTTTAATGAAGATGAAAGATGGAAATAAAAATTACAATAATTTATATTTTCTGACAAAAAGTTAAATATACAATAATTTTAAGTGCTATTTATAATGTTTATCACAAATTATTTGCTATATAGCATCAAAAATATTTAATTAAAAAAAACTAAATGCAGAGATAGCTTTAAATTTAAGATTAACTACTTTATAAAAATACAAAGGTAAGAATGTACCTGGCCAGACTTTGGTGACAATGATTTTAATATTTCATTCTAAAAAAATAATAGATATGAATTGGTCATATCTGGACTCAAACGTTAATATCCTAAAAACTATAAGCGAGCGACAATTTTTAATAGAAAATTTGGGATTTTCAGGGCAATATTGACCTAGAAAAATTCTTTTTAACGACTTTGGTTTGGGATCGTTGTATTAGGAATTAGCCTATAATTTAAAATTGGTTGTGTCTATCTCACATACTAAATTTAGAAATCATATGGTATTTGAAATTGTCTATCTAACATACTAAATTTAGAAATCATATGGTATTTGAAAATAAAAATATAAAATATTTAAAATATAAAACTATAATTAATATAAAAGATAATATTGATAAACATGTTAAATAAAAAGAATATTTATTACCGTTAATTATATTTCTTGGCTATTATAGTGAAATTTCTTATAATGTACGTTTTATGTACCTTTCGGTACCTGATGCATAACTCGGCTCCTATATACTCTAAGAGGCTGAAATTTGCATCGAATTTCAAGTAAACATTCTTAAATAAGCTATTAAAATTTGAAAGTATTTTATAGTCAAAATTTTGAAATAATAGAATTCGAATAAAAAAACCCAATTTTTTTGAAAAGTTTTAAAATATCGTATCTTAATAATGGAAGTAGCTAGAGGTCTGAAATTTTTCACGTGCATTAATAGGATAATACTTAATATGGAGTAAAAATTTCAAAAATATTTTTTAATTATTTTGGGCGTAAAACGTTTTTTTTCGTTTTAATTAAGAAATATGCACACCTCGTGGATAAAAACCAAAAATTTGCCATCCCAGACACCTTTTACACAAACGATTTTTTTTTCGTTGATTTTGAACGGTAATCACTAATACTCAAAAATTTCATTTCTAATAATATAGATAACGGAAGTAGTTAGAGGTCTGTAATTTCTCATGTGCATTAATAGGGATATACTTGATATAGAGTGAAAATTTCAAAAATATTTTCCAATTATTTTGGTCGTAAAACGTTTTTTTCGTTTTAATAAAAAAATAACACCTCGTGGATAAAAACTAAAAATTGGCATTCCCAGACACATTTTACACAAACGATTTTTTTTTCGTCGATTTTGAACGGTAATCACCAAAACTCGGGATTTTCATTTCTAATAATATAGATAACGATAGCTAGAGGTCTGAAATTTTTCACGTGCATTAATAGGGATATACCTGATATAGAGTGAAAAATTCAAAAATATTTTCCAAATTTATTGGTCGTAAAACGTTTTTTTCGTTTTAATAAAAAAATATGCACACCTCGTGGATAAAAACTAAAAATTGGCATTCCCAGACACATTTTACACAAACGATTTTTTTTTTCGTCGATTTTGAACGGTAATCACCAACTCGGGATTTTCATTTCTGATAATATAGATAACGGAAGTAGCTAGAGGTCTGAAATTTTTCACGTGCATTAATAGGGATATACTTAATATAGATTAAAAATTTCAAAAATATTTTCCAATTATTTTGGTCGTAAAACGTTTTTTTCGTTTTAATAAAAAAATATGCACACCTCGTGGATAAAAACAAAAAATTTGCCATCTCAGACACCTTTTACACAAACGATTTTTTTTTCGTGGATTTTGAACGGTAAACAAAAAACCTCGAAAATTTCATTTTTAATAATATAGATTTTGTCAAATCCTTCCCCACTGGCAATGACACCTCAACCAATTAATGCTCTCACTCAGGGACGTATTGAGGGAGGAGGGGGGCAAAGGGGGGCCATTGCCCCCCTTTAGAAATAGCTTTAATTTTTTTGTGCAATTTAACGCTAATTTTTATTTATTTAACAGAAATCAGAATATATGCTGGCATATTTATTATGGCAATTTTGTGGCTTTATAAAATATATTGTACAATTATAATATCAAAATTTAGCTTAAGTTTTCTGAATTATCATTAAGTACTATTACGTGTTTTTATACTAATATAAACATGTAATTTTTTTATTTTTATTTTTTTTTAAATTTATTTTAATTACTTCTTTCATATATTACATAATATACCACCTGTTTATAATTTATTAATTATATTTAACATTGTCAATTTGATATTATAATATATTAATGTTGGAAATCTCATAAATAAAATCTTTTTAATTGTAAAAACTTAATAATTATGTTTCATAATTGTAAATGTTTTATCTATTAAAAATATAAAATAGTAATATACTTTTTGTTATAATAATTAAATTTTTTATTAACAAACTATTCTTCCTAGCATAAAAAGGGCTCTGCTTATTGCTCTTTTACTACCAGTAACCACGTGTACAATTGAACGAAGCTTTATCACCATGAAGCGCATAAAAACATATTTTAGATCTCAAATGAGCGATGATCGATTATCATTCTTGTGCTTGCTTGCCATACATAAGGACATAATAGATAACACTGAATTAATAGATCGAACCTTAGAGTGGTTTTCAAAAGATCCTAGAAAAATATCAATTTCTTAAATATTTTTATTTTCTTTATAAAATTTTTCTTGAATTTATGTCATACATTAATTTAATTAGGATGCAATAT
Source organism: Acutogordius australiensis (assembly GCA_030555515.1). Lineage (NCBI taxonomy): Eukaryota > Metazoa > Nematomorpha > Gordioida > Gordea > Gordiidae > Acutogordius > Acutogordius australiensis. Next base: position 28,777,050 of record CM060242.1, read on the forward strand.
AAATAAATATTTTATGCTAGTCATAATATGATCATTCATTAAGCAACAATAAAATTCCTCCATTTTTCTCTTAAAATTTCTTGCCCCCCTTTAGAAAAAGTTCTGCCTACGTGCCTGCTCTCACTGCATATAGAACTTATGAAATTTATAATAATACTATATTATTTATTAAACTACACGTGTTATATTTATCCTAATTAATTTAAATTTTTAAGTTGAATCTACTTCTTAATCTTCAATTATATTACAACTAATGCTTGTTTAATTGCTTTTAGAACTAATGAATCATTTTATATATATTTGAATATTTTACTGCATGAGTATTATTCAGAGATCCGTTATATATGTATTTTACAAAATTTATGAATTTTACACAAAAAATATTATACGATTAATGTTTTGTTTCAAAATAGGTAACCAATTCCCTTTGTGACTTATGAAACATAACCTACTGTATTCTATGATGAATTTGTTTGCATATTCTTTATATATTCTTTAACAATAAATGACTTATATTTGCCTATTTTATGTGTGATGAAATAATAAAAAATCATACTTGCCATGTTATTAATAAAACTTTTTATTATTACATAAATATTAAAACATATATAAAAAATCTAGCCTGGTATTTCTTTGATATTTACCCCATTTTTGGTTATATAATTCTTAATAGATAAATAAAGTTAGCATATTGAGCTAATAAAAATACTGTAATCATTAATATAAAATACTTTTTAAATGTTAAACATAAATATTAAAATATATATGAAAAATCTAGCCATTTTGATATTCACCCGATTTTTGGTTATATAATTATTAATAGGTAAATAAATTAAACATATTTAGCCTAAAAAATAACTTAATCATTAATTTAAAATACTTTTAATTACTTTCATCTTTAAACTTAATCTCCATCTTTCATTAGCTAAGTTAAACAAATAACAAAAATATATTCTTTATGTTTTTTTACCATTTTATTACTTTTTAGGATTTTATGGCTTTTCGGGATTTTATGGCTTTTCGTTTCGTGCAGGTTAGGGGCTCCCATAGAAAGTCTTGCATTGTGTTCCTGCCAGCGTTGGACATAGATAATCAAAAAATGATGTAGATAATAGATATAGATTATTGGAGATTCTAAAAAATAGATCACAGATAATAGATCAATTTTTGAAAACCTAAATAGATCATAGATAATAGATAGTATGTATTTGGCTTTTTAAAAATTGATATAGATCATAGATAAATTTAAAAAAAATTTTAATTAGGTTTTAAAAAACAACATACTTAAGTTTAAATTTGCAGCTAAATTTATTTGTTTATAATATATATAATAATAATAAAGAAATGATATATTAATGAATAATGGTTGTGACAATTATAAAAGGATAAAAATGAAGATATATGTAATATCACAATATTATAAGGTTAATAAAAAGAAAAAAATTCATTTTTTCAAAAGCACTACTTTTTCTAACATTTCATCAGAAAGTTTTTGCCTGTTAGGGCTAAAAACTAAGTTGGTGAGAGAGTCGTTCGACGGGAGCAGTTGATGATAAAATGGAGTTGGATTTAATGAAAATTGGTTTATAAAGATATAAAGTGATTTGATGTCACTCGAAGAATCCCTCATATAATTTAAAACTTCTAGTTCAACCATACCCAAATCTCTATTGTTGTCAGTTTCATAACCAAAAATATCTTCACTCATGGAAGGAGTTAGGGTAATTTCAGGCTCGACTAAGTAGCAATAAAAATTTAATTTATCTATGATCTATTTTATGTCAAAATATAATAGATACAGATAATGTGTAAAAAAAACTCTTTAGATCAAAGATGTTAGATAGTTTTCCAAAAATGCAAAAGATCATAGATAATAGACACTATCTATGATCTATTACCTATATCTAGATTGTTTTCTATCTAGATTGTGCCCAACCCTGGTTCCTGCATCGCTCGGCCAATGATAAGTGTGTCATCTAGATAGGCAAAAACACCTTCTAGGTCTCCGAATATCAGCGACATTGACCTTTGAAATATCTAAGCCGATGCTGAGATGCCAAAGGGTAAACGTAAAAATTGAAAAAGACCTATGTGAGTATTTATTGTCAAAACTTTGACGCTGTCTTCCGTTAATGCTAATTGAAAATAGGCTTGTGAAAAATCAATTTTGCTAAAAAATCTAGCTCCTTCAAAACGCAAAATTATTTTGACAAACCTAGGTAACGGGTGGGTTACTTTTTCTAAAAATTTATTTACTGTTAATCTAAAATCCGCGCAAATGCGTAATTTTTTATTTTTTTTTGAATGGGTACTAAAGGAGTTGCCCAACTACTATATTCAATTGATCTAAGTACCCCTAAACTTTGCTAATTAAGTAAAATTGATTTTTACTTCGTCCAACTAAGCAAATGGAATTCTGCGACAAGGAAGAAAAATAGGTCTGGCGTCCGGTAAAATTGGTAAACTAAATTTTATTCCTTTTAATAATCCTAATCCTCCAAATGTCCTTAAACTCAATTGAACATTCTATAAAATTTTTTGCACCAGTTATGTCCTTAAAATAAAATTGTTTTAATTCTTTATCCACATTTCTAAAATTTACCAAATTTAAAAATTATTCTAAAATAAAAAATGAATAATTGTGTATCCCAAAAATATTACAGTGTCAAAATCTACAATATAAAATTTTATTCTAGAAAATATATTATTAAAGTAAATATTCGCATATATGAAACCTAAAGGTCTAAAATTATCTCCAGACACAGTTTTAAAAATTTGGTAACAACTATTTAATTTAGCATATGGAAACATTTTACTTAAGGTATCTAAACTCATTAAAGACACAGAGGCACCCGTGTCGAACAAGATTTTATATTTATTTTGATTAACAATTATTACCTGCTCAGGAGACAATTTTTTAACTAATTGCTACTGCCCTTGCCCTGCGCTTGCGGTCTCTGCGACCTATAAGTGCATCTCCAACCTTGATTATACGGTCTATAATAACGATTCCTCATTGCTTACCCGGACAACTTGATCTATTTTGAAAAATTCAATGTAAATGATTGTTGTAAAGACTAATAAAGCTAACAACTAAGGTTCTTTTAATAAAAATGCTAGATCTAAACAGTACTTTTTAGCTAAACATATCTTACAACGAATTGATTAAAATTTATGTTTTTATTATCCTACTATCTCTTATTAACAAGGCCAATAAGAAAATAATAAGAGTATTAAGCAAGTATGATTACCTATATTTCTTGTATTTCGATCGGTGAGAATACGTCAATATTTGAAGTCAATATTTCAATGTTAAAAACAAGTTTTATTGGATGAAATTTGTAATATTGAAAAATTAAAATTACGAATATATATCTGTGCCAATTATATAATCAATAAATCAATTCGTTAAATAGAATTTCTATTAATGATTCAGTATGCCAATTAAGTTAAAGGATATGCATGTTTTTGTACCGTAATATTTTAAAACATTAATCAACCTTTTTGACTAAGCCGATCATAAATTAACACATTTGATATAATCGAAGACAATTATCTTTGAAAAAATTATGTATGAATATTTTAAATTTTAAATTTATTTATATAATGTACAAAACTAGAAATTTAGCATAAGTTTTATTTGGTAAGGGGATGGAAAAATTTGCTCGCTTGATTCTAATATAAACTAGGATTGAGATCATCAAATACACCAGTAATTTTTAAGAAGAACAGATGAATCAGTGTAAATAAGAAAAAGGTGGACTAAGAATAATAACAAAATTTTATAATAGAGTAACTCTTCTTGAGTCGGTATAAATCCCACTTAGTCAATTTTAATGTTAAATCCAAGTTTTTTTTCTAATTTTGAATATGCAACCTTATTTTAAATATTCTTTTATATTAAATTTTACATTTAAGTTAAAAAATGTTTTGTATAATGATGTTATAAATTATTACTTCTCTATAAATTTTAGTTTTTAAGATTTTACACTAGCGCCTATTCTTAAGCAATTACATTCATAATAAATATTTAATATAGCCGTTAATAATAAATAAAAAAATTTAACAATTTTGAAATTAAACATTGCTATTTTAAAATGTTTTTTTTAATGTTCTGAAAAGATTTATTATACAAAATTTTATTTGCAGCGTGTAGGTTTATTTATTATATAAAAATTTTTTGATATTTTTAAATTTTGGGTTACATCAACAATTATTAACAATTATTTTTTTTAAATATTTTTTTATATCTTAAGCTCTAAATATTAAAATACTTTTAACTTATATCTAAATCATATAAACATAGTTAATAACATTGGCCTTTCGAGAAGAGGTAAAACTAGTAGCCCCCTCCAAATGTTTCTTCTAAATGGCTGCGGCTGTTCAAAATTGTAAAAAAAAAATATTTAAAAAAAAAATTTTAACAGCTTACATTAAAAAAGAAAAATTATTGTAATTTAGTCGCTTTAGGACATGCCTAAGGACGCGTTCAAACTCAATTCGTTTCTACAAATTTAAGATTTAGAAAATTCATATTTAAAATTTATTAATTGAAAAATATTTACTATAAAAAACTCGGATCAGTTCTAATTATATTTAAAAATCTTAATAAATTTACATTGGTGGGCTAAAATTTAAACGAGAATTTATAAAGTATTACAATATTGAGAGATAAATTAGGGTTAGGCTAGGTCAAAGTTAGATGGTTAGTTCAATGTTCGGTTGAGGAAAATATAGGTTATTATAAGATTAGGGTTAGGTTTGTTTAGGATTTTGTAAAGGGGTTTGCTGAGTTAGGGTAAATCTAACCCAAGATAGGGCCAGACTAGTTTGTTAGGGTAAGGTATGCTTAGTATACGAGTGTGGTTAGCTCAAGATTCAAATGATAGGAAACGAGTAAAGAGTTAAATGTTAGGCAATCATATTAACCAAGCTTATTTTTGATTAATATATATTACACTAGCCACTTTAGTTAATCTAAGCTCTCAATTTTTTATTCAAAACTTTTAACCGCAGCCAATCAATTAAAATATAAAACTAGGCCTATACAGGACTGGGAAAAAAATGGGCTTATTTTTAATAAGTTTTTGAGTTTTTTCCCCAAATGCCCACAAACTCGTGGGCATGGCAAAAGAAAATAAATTTATACGAAACAGCTGATTGATAGACCAATCAAGCGTCTCTGATTTATAAACCAATCAGAGAAGAGTCATAATAAGGCATAAAAGGTTAACTATATATATATAACAAGACAATTTTAAATAAGACATAAGATGGAAATTTTAAGGTAAAGAATATATAAAGAAATTATCAATCAATGGATCGTTTGCTTTATTATCGTCTGCTTAATTATCGTCTGCTTATGGACATTTAATTTACACACATGCAAGAAATTGAGAATTTCAAGTTATACAAATAAGGATGGTAGTAAACTACAAGTGTAAAAACTGTAGAATAATCAAAAAAGAAAATAATGTTTTTTTTTTTCAAATAAAATTTATGACCATATGTATAAATTATATTCCAACTACGCAATACAGTATTTAAAAAGGTATAATTATTTATATAAACTTTAGAAATTATCTCTTGTTTTGACAAAAAATACATCATAAGGAGAAAAGATAAAAATAAAAATATTGCAAATTGCCAAACTTTTGATGAGCCTGCATTTGTCATTGATCAATAATTTAAAGGAGCATTTCATGTTTGCAAAGATTCAGATGCCATTATTATGCAAACAAGCTTTATAAATCTTGTGTCAATTATATAGATAAGACAAAAATATTGTCCATTGCATTTAATCTTACCTTTAGGACTAAAACTTTCTGTTTTGGCAAGCATATATATTTTATTTTAAATATGTTTAATTGTAAATCTATATTATTTTTACATATGCATATAAAAATCCTTTGTAACTTATATTTATAATCATAATAAGAAATAAATTATATTAAGCTTGTACATCGGGATTTATAAAATACAAAATATTTCGCGTCCAAACTTAAATACGACACAATATATTATCGGTTTTTAATGAAAATATTATTTGAAGTTTTAATGTAATAGTTTAACTATTGCGAATATGCCAAATAAAATTTCAATTTATTTTTGTTTTTAAATCTTTTTTGTTTTTTTTTGACCTTTTTCTCTAAAATTTTTAATGTTTATCCGACTAACTAAGTTTGATCACAAAAAACGGTAAACGGATTTGAAAATTCCTAAGATGGCGGCAGGTTTAATCGTAGTAAACTTATAACTCTCAAAAAATTGTTGACCTGTGAATTAATCACCCCCTATAAAAAAATAACAACTATGTTTTGCCTCGTACTGACACGAAAATTGTTAAACTTAAAAAATTAAAACTCAATAGATAAACATCAGAGTGACCCCTTTAATAACGTATATATTATAAGCTGTAACTATTAACCTTAAATAAAAACAAATCTTTTATATAAATACAGGTTTGATTAAAAAATGGATTATTGCTAATTTACAAATATGCCTATCAAAAATTTTTCAATGTTGTCTAAATTTTTATATAAATATCTTCTAGCCACTCATAATCCTTAAGATAATTTTTTTTGGATGACTGTAATTAAAATGCATATGATAATATTGTGGGTAATAAAGTTCTAAAAAATTAAAATTAATTAACATTAAAGTAGCTGATGTAATTTAAAAATAATTTATAAAATTATTATGTTAGGCCTATCCTATACCGTCCAAATATAAATTCTCAATTTTTTAAATTGTAAATTTTTTTAAATTGTAAATTTTTTAAAATTTTTTACTATATTGAAATTGCTAAAAGTCACGTAAGATTGCTTTAATTATTTTTGAAAACGTGAACAAAATAAGCCAAAGTGGGACAATATTAAAAATTAATTTCATTTTTTTAATATTAGTATCAAGTTTGATTTGAAATTTTGATCCTATCCCACAATTAGGGCACGTGCAAAGTGAGTTTTTATTTTCGTGAAATTTTGAAAATTCTGAAAATTTTAAAAATTTTATTTTTTTCAAAATTTTTTAAAAAAAATTTTCATTTCAGAAAAAGTTTTTTATGCGCGAATACTAAATTTGGCAACTTTTTAAAAATTTGCGTTTTAATTCAAAATAAATTTTTTTAAAATCTAAAAATTTTACGAAAATAAAAACTCACTTTGCACGTGCCCTTAGCTAGAATTTTTTTTTTTCAAACTTTTTATTTTCATTTGTTTAAAGTAAAAAAAGTGGAATTACCTAACACATTTATCCTTAGTTAAACGGTAGGTCAACTTGATTTTAAAATCCTAAGTTACATTTTATAATTGTAAAAAAAATATATTTTTCTCAACAACTTTTAATCACTTGACACTAATACAAAAAAAAGGATGCAAATAATTTTTTTGCAACTATCAAATAATTAATAATGATAAAAAAAAAAGAAACGCGAATGGTAAACTGATTGATTGATCTTAGAGGTTGTCATTATGATGGACGTGTCTATACAAATAAACTACCTCGTATTTAAATTCTGGCAGCGTCTCCTACTCCCCAAATTTCATGGAAGAGCTACCCCCCTCGGCAAAATCTGGGAGGGGGGCACCCAATTTTTTGTCTGATTATAAGCAACCACTTTAAATCAATTCAATTTTATTTATTATAATGAATTATTATTACGATATAAATGTTTAAAATTATTGATAATTAAGTCATTATTTAATTGCAATAAAATGTCCTCTTCAGATTATAACAAAAGGAGATTTTGTAAAAACATATCTCCCATTTTGTTAAGAAGAGAAGTTTTAATTAATTTTATCTTGCAGCTGGAGATCGTTATAAGCAAGATTTTATATATTTTTTAAGGTTTTCAAAACTTTTGTATGTTTTATTTAAAGCCCTATAAGGTAGTAAAAAATTGTCATCTGAACTAAACAAGGTTTTATCATCATCCTCATCACTTTTTTCAACGTCGTCCTCCGGATAGTTACAGAAACTCTCTGGAGTATTTTTTGATTCTAGAATTTAAAAAAAATATCAACCATTCAAATATTGGGTAGAAATGATTCCATCTATTAAAGCTTGGCGGAAAAACGGAATAAACATTTTCATTTCTTCAGAAATCAAATAAGGGTTAAGGTCGTAAAAAGCACATATCTCGTTTATATTTTCCACATTTACTTCATTGTATTTTAATAAAGTTCTGGTAAAATACGAGACTCCTTTATAAAATTGTAAAGTATCGTCATTAAATATTTCGTGAAATTGCATCAAGATAAGATCCAAAGCTTTAAAATATGTTTTAATACGGTAGCTATAAATTATATACTATTTTTACCTTTTGATTACGTCCACCTCGCCGCGTTTTTGTTTTTGACGTGTAAAAATTGAGAAAAATATTATATTCTTGTTAAATAAATTACCCACGTTGACTTCTATACCCTCCTTTTTAAAATACCCCCCATAACTATACCTACCACCCTCGAATACCTACCCCCCTCGGCCGATTTTTTGAAACCGCTTGGTTCCTACTCCCCCCAGAGTAGGAGACACTGCTGGATATAAAAATTAAGTTCAGCCCTGCATGTAATCTGAGTTGGGTCTGTTAAGCAAGCGCCGTAGGGCTCCAGGCACGTTTAAAAAAGAAAATATTCTTAAGATTAATGAAAGAAATGCTTGTTTAGGCGTCTGGAAATAATTATTTAGAGGCACCAATATGCCACCAGGGCAGGAAAAAAAATAAATGGGCTTTTTTAAAAAGCTTTTAAGTTTTTTTCCACAAAGGCCCACAAACTCGTGGGCATGGCAAAAGAAAAGCCCTTTTTCTTGCTTAAAGAAAAGGGGCATCTTTAAAAAAAGCCCCTTTCTTAAAAAAAACTCCTAGGAGCTTTAGAAAAAATAACCCACCCATCATCTATATTATTAAAAATGAAATTTTCGAGGTTTTTTGTTTACCGTATAAAATCCACGAAAAAAAAATCGTTTGTGTAAAAGGTGTCTGAGATGGCAAATTTTTTGTTTTTATCCACGAGGTGTGCATATTTTTTTATTATTACGAAAAAAACATTTGACCAAAATAATTGGAAAATATTTTTGAAATTTTTACTCTATATTAAGTATATCCCTATTAATGCACGTGAAAAATTTCAGACCTCTAGCTACTTCCGTTATCTATATTATTAGAAAATGAAAATCCCGAGTTTTGGTGATTACCGTTCATAATCGACGAAAAAAAAATCGTTTGTGTAATAGGTGTCTGGGATGGCAAATTTTTTGTTTTTATCCACGAGGTGTACATATTTTTTAATTAAAATTAAAAAAACGTTTTACGTCCTAATTAAAAAATATTTTTGAAATTTTTACTCCATATTAAGTATTATCCTATTAATGCACGTGAAAAATTTCAGACCTCTAGCTACTTCCATTATTAAGATACGATATTTTAAAACTTTTCAAAAAAATTGGGTTTTTTTTACTCGAGTTCTATTATTTCAAAATTTTGACTATAAAATACTTTCAAATTTTAATAGCTTATTTAAGAATGTTTACTTGAAATTCGATGCAAATTTCAGCCTCTTAGAGTATATAGGAGCCGAAATGCATCAAACGTACATTATAAGAAATTTCACTATAATAGCCAAGAAATATAATTAACGGTAATAAATATTCTTTTATTTAACATGTTTATCAATATTATCTTTTATATTAATTATAGTTTTATATTTTAATATTTTATATTTTTAATTTCAAATACCATATGATTTCTAAATTTCGTATGTTATATAGACAATTTCAAATACCATATGATTTCTAAATTTAGTATGTTAGATAGACACAACCAATTTTAAATTATAGGCTAATTCCTAATACAACAACCCCAAACCAAAGTCGTTAAAAAAAATTTTTCTAGGTCAAAATTGCCCTGAAAATCCCGAATATTCTATTAAAAATTGTCGCTCGCTTATAGTTTTTAGGATATTAACGTTTGAGTCCAGAAATGACCAATTCATATCTATTATTTTTTTAGAATGAAATATTAAAATCATTGTCACCAAAGTCTGGCCAGGTACATTCTTACCTTTGTATTTTTATAAAGTAGTTAATCTTAAATTTAAAGCTATCTCTGCATTTAGTTTTTTTTTATTAAATATTTTTGATGCTATATAGCAAATAATTTGTGATAAACATTATAAATAGCACTTAAAATTATTGTATATTTAACTTTTTGTGAGAAAATATAAATTATTGTAATTTTTATTTCCATATTTCATCTTCATAAAAACAAAAGTACTGGAAATAACTAAAATTTTACACATTATCCTTTTTATATAATAAATATTAATAAAATTATATTTAATTATTCATAGAATTTTTTTCAGTTTGATATTGATGTTTTTTAGTATAAACTTTTTATTGTAAATTTGGCCCATTTACTGCATATTATAGGTATGATTTTCATTTTAAGATATAACTAGAAATTTAAAAAAAGATTAAATCAGGAGTGTTTTCAAGATATTTTATTTAAAATTTTGAATATTAGATATTATCCTATTCATTTTAAAAATATTTTTGATATTTATACCCAAATAATAACATTTTTTTTCCTTTGACAAATTATTTTTCAACTGTATTCTTAAATTGCTTGCTATATTTTTATGTATCTCATCTTTCTTATCTCATTAAATTAACTAATTTGCAATTATCTTTGTTCCACTTTGTCAAAAAATATTATTGAAATTTTTATTCTTTATCAAGTTTAATCCTATTAATGCACGTGAAAAATTTCAGACCTCTAGCTACTTCCATTATTAAGATACGATATTTTATAACTTTTGGAAAAATTGGGTTTTTTTACTCGAGTTCGATTATCTCAAAATTCTGACTATAAAATAATTTATTCTAGGTCAATATTGCCCTGAAAATCCCGATTTTTTTGTTAAAAATTGTCGCTCGCTTATAGTTTTTAAGATATTAACGTTTGAAAGTCCAGAAATGACCATTTTTTAATGAGAAACATCAGCTTTTTAAATGAAAGTTTGTAAAATTTAGTGTAGGCTTGCTTAAAACTTCGCTCAATTCAGCCAAAATTTATCAAAAATAGAGCGTATTCAAATTTTTAAACCTCAAATTCCTTAAAGTAAAGTTGAGCGACACTTTGATAATATAAATTTATAATCTCCATGCCAACTCCAAATATCCATAATATTCGTTCTTTAAGGTGCGGTTTCGAATTTTTTATTAAGTAAATTACCTTATTTTTTATTGATAAATATTAAATATACTCACCTTTATTTTCCATAAAATTTTTAGCCTCATTGAGTTTATATTGGTTGAGTAATGGGCAAAGCATTTGAGTTAGGGTAATGCGTTAATAAGCATGCAATATAAAGGGATATCCCGGGCGAAGCCGGGTCACATATTCTAGTCTATATTATTAAAAATGAAATTTTCGAGGTTTTTTGTTTACCGTTCAAAATCGACGAAAAAAAAATCGTTTGTGTAAAATTTGTCTGGAATGGCAAATTTTTTGTTTTTATCCACGAGGTGTGCATATTTTTTAATTAAAATGAAAAAAACGTTTTACGTCCTAATTAAAAAATATTTTTGAAATTTTTACTCCATATTAAGTATTATCCTATTAATGCACGTGAAAAATTTCAGACCTCTAGCTACTTCCATTATTAAGATACGATATTTTAAAACTTTTTAAAAAAATTGGGTTTTTTTACTCGAGTTCTATTATTTCAAAATTTTGACTATAAAATACTTTCAAATTTTAATAGCTTATTTAAGAATGTTTACTTGAAATTCGATGCAAATTTCAGCCTCTTAGAGTATATATTAGCCGAGTTATGCATCAGGTACCGAAAGGTACATAAAACGTACAATTTAAGAAATTTTACTATAATAGCCAAGAAATATAATTAACGGAAATATTCTTTTTATTTAACATGTTTATCAATATTATCTTTTATATTAATTATAATTTTATATTTTAATACTTTATATTTTTAATTTCAAATACCATATGATTTTTAAATTTCGTATGTTAGATAGACACAACCAATTTTAAATTATAGGCTAATACCTAATACAACGACCCCAGACCAAAGTCGTTAAAAAGAATTTTTCTAGGTCAATATTGCCTAAATTTTCTATTAAAAATTGTCGCTCGCTTATAGTTTTTAGGATATTAACGTTTGAAAGTCCAGAAATGACCAATTCATATCTATTATTTTTTTAGAATGAAATATTAAAATCATTGTCACCAAAGTCTGGCCAGGTACATTCTTACCTTTGTATTTTTATAAAGTAGTTAATCTTAAATTTAAAGCTATCTCTGCATTTACTTTTTTTTGATTAAATATTTTTGATGCTATAGCAAATAATTTGTGATAAACATTATAAATAGCACTTAAAATTATTGTATACTTAACTTTTTGTCAGAAAATATAAATTATTGTAATTTTTATTTCCATCTTTCATCTTCATTAGCAAAAGTACTGGAAATAACTAAAATTTTACACATTATCCTTTTTATATAATAAATATTAATAAAATTATATTTAATTATTCATAGAATATTTTTTTTGATATTGATGTTTATAAACTTTTTATTGTAAATTTGGCCCATTTACTGCATATTATAGGTATGATTTTCATTTTAAGATAAAACTAAAAATTTAAAAAAAAAGATTAAAACAGGAGTGTTTTCAAGATATTTTATTTAAAATTTTGAATATTAGATATAATCCTATTCAGTTTAAAAATATTTATGATATTTATACCCAAATAATAACATTTTTTTCCTTTGACAAATTATTTTTCAACTGTATTCTTAAATTGCTTGCTATAATTTTATGTATCTCATCTTTCTTATCTCATTAAATTAACTAATTTGCAATTATCTTTGTTCCGTTTTGTCAAAAAATATTATTGAAATTTTTATTCTTTATCAAGTATAATCCTATTAATGCACGTGAAAAATTTCAGACCTCTAGCTACTTCCATTATTAAGATACGATATTTAATAACTTTTCAAAAAATTGGGTTTTTTTACTCGAGTTCGATTATCTCAAAATTCTGACTATAAAATAATTTTTTCTAGGTCAATATTGCCCTGAGAATCCCGAATTTTTTGTTAAAAATTGTCGCTCGCTTATAGTTTTTAACATATTAACGTTTGAAAGTCCAGAAATGACCATTTTTTAATGAGAAACATCAGCTTTTTAAATGAAAGTTTGTAAAATTTAGTGTAGGCTTGCTTAAAACTTCGCTCAATTCAGCCAAAATTTATCAAAAATAGAGCGTATTCAAATTTTCAAACCTCACTTAAAGTAAAGTTGAGCGACACTTTGATAATATATATAATCTCCATGCCAAAACTCCAAATATCCATAATATTCGTTCTTTAAGGTGCGGTTTCGAATTTTTTATTTAGTAAATTACCTTATTTTTTATTGATGAATATTAAATATACTCACCTTTATTTTCCATAAAATTTTTAGCCTCATTGAGTTTATATTAAGCATTTGAGTTAGGGTAATGCGTTAATAAGCATGCAATAATAAAGGGATATCCCGGGCGAAGCCGGGTCACATATTCTAGTCATAATGAGAAATTAATTTTATTAATATATTGAGCTTGTATATCGGGATTTAGAAAATACAAAATATTTTGCGTCACTAAAATACCACGATATAATATCCGGTTTTAATGTAAGTATTATCTGAAGTTTGAATGTAATAGTTGAACTATTGCGAATATGCCAAAATAAAATTTCAATTTATTTTTGTTTTTAAATCTTTTTTGTTTTTTAACCTTTTTTTTCTAAAATTTTTAATGTTTATACGACTAACTAAGTTTGATAGAAAAAACGGTACGTGTTTTTGTCCTGGGGAAAACACGAAACATTTTTTAATGTTTCGTGTTTTTGTTTTGTTAAAACATAAAAAAAAATTAATTTTTTGCAAAATGTTTCATGTTTTAAATATTACTAAAACACGAAACATTTTTTGGTTTTTAAAATTAATGTTAATTAAGTGTTCATGCAGCAAATTTGGTCATATAGTATATCGATCGACTCCAAATTTTATGGGGAATTTAACTATCATATTGTGTGTGCCAAAAAAATTGACAGGTGGTCTTTGTTGTTTAAAAACTTTATTTTTGTTTTTAAATTTTTGCTTGAGTTTTTTATTGATTAAATCTACTAAATTTATTATAATAACCTAAAACACCATGTTAAATTTATGACCATATATGGTAATTTTTTTTAAACTTAACACGACGCCAAATTTTATGGAGAGTTTAACTTGTCTGCGAAAGGTTGACAGGTAGTCTTTGTTGTTTAAAAACTTTATTTTTTGTTTTAGATCTTTTTTGGGGGTTTTATTGATTCAATCTACTATATATAAATCATAAGTAACCTAAAACACCACGTTAAATTTATGACCATATATGGCAATAGTTATTAAAACTTAACACTGCTTTATTTTTTATCGGCCAAGTTAAACTTGTAATACATAGTTCGACGCCAAATTTTAAGGAGAGTTCTATCTTGTCTGCAAAAGGTTGACAGGTGGTCTTTTTTGTTTAAAAACTTTATTTTTTGTTTTTAGATCTGTTTTAGGGGTTTTATTAATACAATCTCCTATATAAAAATCATATGTAACCTAAAACATAATGTTATATGACTATATATGGTAATAGTTTTTAAAATTTAACACTGCTTTATTATTTATCGACCAAATTAAACTTGTAATACATAGTTCGACGCCAAATTTAATAGGGAGCTTAGCTAAAGGTTGACAGGTGGTCTTTGTTGTTTAAAAATTTTATTTTTTGTTTTAGATTTTTTTGGTGGTTAGTTATTTTATTATCTAATATATATAAATAAAATGTAATGTAAAACACCATAATAACTTTAAGACCATAAATGGTAATATATCTTATAACAACACTGCTTTAATATTTATTTACAAAACTATTTTATAATTGAGCAAATAATTGGGCTTATAAACACTGAAACTGGGCTTTCCTTTAATTTTGTCGCGTTTCCCATGTAATAGCAGGAGTTCTATTTTGTCAATCCATATGATTGCGCACCTTTCACCGTCCTACTTTTTATGTACCATTTTTAAGGTTAGTTAACATTAAAAGTTTTTTTGGCGGTCGTAAAGCTTTTGTCCATGTAACCATTTTATTTTCCTAGAAATTTAATCGCCCTTATCTGGCACACACATTAACCTTACAGTTTAGTAACATTACATTTTTTTACCATTGAAATTTTATTATTTGTTACCCATATACTATGCGTGTGCCTCACTTTTCTCCAATTGCCCTTATATCGTTTGCATCATCAACTTATAATTACACAACCGTTATCTCTGGTTTTCCCGCGCCTTAGTTTGTATATGATACATATTTTTGCACCCTTTACCCATTGCGCAGTCACTGCTTATTTTATGCCAGAATCTTTCCCAATTTATAACTGTTAATTGGCTGTTTGCATTGGACGGTGAATTTAGCCTTGCATATAACATTAGTTTTTACCCGAGGCTCGAATGTTTTATACATTTTGTTGTATTATCATTGTTACCGTTACATATTAACATTAATTTTATTAACATTAATTTTATTATCATTGCCAGAATTTTTACAGGGTTACTATCTCGTTACCCTTGCAATTGTAAAAACTTAACTAAATTAACAGTAAATGTTAATATTATTAACGTAGCATTATTAAAATTGTTTTATGTTAATTAATTATCGTATTACTTGACAATCCTCCAAGGTTAACCATCAATTTCTTTAATATCATTAACATTGTTACCAATCAACAGTCATTCTGCTATCTCGTTATTTGACAGCTTTTATTAACATTTTAATCGTTCCCTAGATTTTTCTGTTGCAACTTTTGACGCCCGTTCCATTATTATTATATTTCATTCGGTTCTCTGAATTTCGTTACCGAGTAAAATCTACCATCGTTTTATTACCATTTTGCACCCACTACTTCTTTCCTATTCTATTAGGTCATGATATCCCAAATGTTAGTCCCGCCTACTCCCCCTGACCTTTTCATCTCATCAAGTGCTTTAATTCAGTGCCTCAAAAATTTTCTCATGGCATCTGACCTACTTTTTGAGCCAAAGTTTTCGTCAAACTTTTTAGGTCACGCCTGCAACGTTTGAAGTGGCCTTTTTCTCCAAAGACTTAGTACATTACTACGATTCTCGAAACCCCTTGGTTTTATCCTTATGGCACACATGCACCGCTTCGTTGCGTAAGGAGACTGCCTACATTTGCGCGTATCAATAGTCTTTTTTTTCGCCTTACCCTTCCCACTTGCCATTTTTCCGATCGTTAATAGCCTTATCCACCCCCGCCTTCCTTTTATGCATATACGACGGCTTCGTTATTTTCACGGTCAATAAAGTGTTCGGGGACATAATATTCGCCTTCATCCAACTTTTTTTTACATCCCCCCAGGCCATGTCGGTGTTGGTGGTTAGGCCTCCGATTAGGATCCGTTTTTATTAATCTACAACGATACATGAATACGTTTGCCACGTGAGCAACGTCTCCCGTCAAAATCTTCCTTTAGTTCCAGCATGTGCCTTAACAATACACAAATTTCATGGCGTGATTTATGATCAAATAGTATACGCTTACTCAATAAGACATTCTTTGGACCTGGTCTACGTAGCTCTTTCTCGCGTTTGATTGGCCATAAACCGGGCACTATATGCCATATCGCCCCCACCATAAGCCTCCCTTTACGTCAAGAATTAGCACGGTTTATGCACACACCGCTAGATACACTGCAAAATAGTATGCTCTTCATTACTCGATTTAGTCTCTCTATTGTACAACCCAGAGCCCACGGGCGCACGTGCTCGACTTTTTTTTTGATTTCGTCATTTCTTGCTCATTTATTCTAATGCTCTCGGAAACTTGGACATCCAGCCTTACAGATATTTCCATCCCGGTTTCGCTTGTTTCGCCTGTTTTAGACGTCCTGGGCCACGGGCGTTTGGAGTAGCTGTTTATCTCGCAATGTACCTTCATCATCTAAGCCAGTCCCCTAGCTCTGCCATCCTTTACTCATACATGTTGCCCAGGGAACATATGTGCAACAATTTTTCTCTTAGCTCCCACTATCATGCTACTTATCGCTGTGTACATTAGTCCGGGCACAAACGTTGATGCTTTGTGCGTATTTCTAAAATACGAAATAACTCACCTCTAACTGTGCTCTCTAGAACATTGAATTAATCCATTAACAATCCCACTCATTTTAGGCGGTTAATATCGGCTTGACGTCCGTGACTGGGGCTGTGCTACATGATTGCTTGCAAAATAACTCCTACCTGCCTCGGACATCGTAATTATTTTCGGCCCGGCCCAACACGGCCTGTTTAAATTTTTAATAGCTTCTACTTTATTGTAAGATGGGGAATTTTTGCTAGAAAATTATTATTTAAAAAGGGTGACATTTTAATTTATATATTCTATAAATTGTGATTCGATGGATTATGAATTATTACTATTCAGAAATATTCATATAAAGGGCAGTTGGAACCTGAGACTTGTATACGCTTAGACAAATTATTTTTTTAACTTTGTATATATATCTAATTTTTTGACCATTGTTAATTGAAAATTTGTTTTTTTACAATGTGAAGGCAGAAAAAAGTTAAAAGAAAAAGTCATAAAATTAAAGGCAAAGTTTTAAAACATTATAACCTTTATTTTTTTTATAGACCGACTTCCATCCCTACTTGTACTCGGTCATATCGATAGTGATTATATCAAAATTTTTAAAAATTAGAATAAAATAACTTATTTTTGCCCTGATAACTAAATATATATCTCTTATTGCACGCGTGTCGGGACAATGAACCGGGCCGTTTTATATTCTATTGTATGTACATTTGACAGGATATGACATCACATCAATGTGGACTAAAACTGAATTCAGCCCGATTATTAACCATTGTTCTACATAATAAAACTACTGATACTAACAAATATTTGTATTCTTGATAAGTTGCCGTCTACCCAAATTGATAATGAGATTGACCTTTAGAACAAAAAGAAGACAACTCGAATGAAGATAATACCTTAGGTCTTTTAATATTCACAACCGTCAAATTTTATATACCTCTCTTATCTAGTTCGACGACAGATGATATATTTGTGATTGGTAAATTTAACCATTATTAATTGCTTTTTTATAATGCAAATGTTTCAATTCCAAACTACTATATTTTATATTTATTTAGCATGGATCAAATCAAAGTATATATTAAAGTTGTTGCTGTACCAGACTGAACGTTTCACCAATACCAGTTTCAAGAAACTGCTACTTCCACTACATTTAATCAGTGTGTTGGTTTGCATTTTTACAGAAATTTAGGGGTTAAGCTAAAGCAATTAGACCAAGATTTGCATTTCACATAATTTGCTTTACTTTGTACATTGGGTTGATAATTTACATATCAAATTAGCGCAAATAAAAATATACTTTGGCCCCATTTTATATAATTTGCTTTACCCATTATTTTTATATCTCAGATCCTAACCTATTAACCCATAAAACAGAAGAATATATAAGTAAATCCGAAGATGTAAATTTTATGTTATAATGATTTTTAAATGTTTTTCCAATTTTATTAAGGCATCTATAATTTTGACCGCATATTATATAATAAAATTTTTTACATTTTAGATACCAACTTAATAACGCATGTAAAAAACCTAAATTTTTTAATATTAGCCGCTAAAATATTTTTTATTATAAAAAATATTTTTTTTTGAAAGAAGTATTAGCCGCAGCCTAAGCCAATAGGATCAAAAAAGCCGAATCAAAGAAATCGGCCTTTGAATGAAAAGAAAACCTTTTTTAAAACTTTTAAATAGAATAACTGCATCATGATATTTTATTCCATTATACTCAGTAATTGTTCACTTTTTGTTTAGTAATTTATATTATTAAGCAACTATATATTGATCAAAATTTTAATTTTAAAGTTGTTGTTTAACACTGTGTTTGTGTATTATGGAAAAACAAATATGGAAAAATATTTTTGAATTTATATTATTATATGATTTAATATTTTTTTATGTAATTTATGAATGTAAATTATCAGCAATTATTTGTATTACTTTCATATACATACATTCAAATTTTACGTTCAAATGTAACTCAAATATTTATAAATAGGATTCGTTACCTTTTTATATTATATTTTCTGGTTATTGATAAATCAATTTAAAGGTAAGTTTTTACGCGAAATATTCTTTATTATTTGAATGCTGATGCAAAAGCTTGATAAACCAAAAAATTTATTTCTCATTATTTGAGATGAAATATTAAGGTTACAAGAAAATTGTTTAATGTTTCCTTTAGAATATTCTCGAGGTCATAAAAATTGGTCAATTTGGTCAAAAAATACCATATATGGTCATAAAATATAATTAGTCTTTAAAGTTACACTTATGTTGTTTTATAAATGATAGGACTACTTACTATAAATAACAAAAAAAATAGTTTTCAAAAACAAAAAATAAAGATTTTAAGCAACCAAAACCACCTGTTATATTTTTTTACCTTGAAAATATGACCATTAGATTTTCCGTAAAATTTGGCGTCGAACGATATATTACATGACCTTGTTTCTTTAAAAATTTTAAAATTGAAAGAAAAATAAAAATTTGACTAAAAAAATGTTTCGTGTTTTTGTAATCTTTAAAACACGAAACATTTTGGCATAAATATTTTTAATCTTTAAAACACGAAAAAAATATTAGTGTTTTAAAAAAACAAAAACACGAAACATTAAAAAATGTTTCGTTTGTCCTACCCGATTTGAAAATCCCTAATCCCTAAGGCAGGTTTAATCTCCGTGTTGAACTCATAACTCTCAAAAAATTGTTGACCTGTGAATTAATCACCCCCTATAAAAAAATAACAGCTATGTTTTGCCTCGTACTGTCACGACAATTGTTAAACTCAAAAAATAAAACTCAATGGATAAACATCAGAGTGACCCCTTTAATAACATATCATAAGCTGTAACTATTAACATTTTAAAATAAAAACAAATCTTTTATATAAATACAGGTTTGATTAATAATTGGAATATTATTGCTAATTTACAAATATGCCTATCAAAAATTTTTTTTTACAATGTTGTCTAAATTTTAATATAAATATCTACTAGCCACTCATAATCATTAAGATAATGTTTTTTTGAATGACTGTAATTAAAATGCATATAATAATATTGTGGGTAAAAAAAGTTAAAAAAAAAATAAAAATTAATTGACATTAAAGTAGCTGATGTAATTTAAAAATAATTTATAAAATTATTATGTTAGGCCTATCCTAAACCGTCTAAATATAAATTCTCATTTTTTTAAATTATATATTTTTTAAAATTTTTTTTTACTTTATTGAAATTGCTAAAAGTTACGTAAGATGGCTTTATTTTTGAAAACGTGAACAAAATAAGCCATAGTGAGTCAATATTAAAAATTAATTTCATATTTCAAATATTAGTATCAAGTTTGATTTGAAATTTTGATCCTATCCCACAATTAGCTGAAATTTTCAAGAACAACTATAAAATATGGTTAAAGACAATCTTGTTAATAATATTATTAACGAAAACGAAGTTGACGAATACGAGCAACCTAATCCCCAGTGCGTTGGATCGGAATTTGTTAAGCAATACTACACAACCTTAAGCAAAGCCCCACAATTGTTATTTAGGTTAATTGCTCTATTTATATATTTTTAAGGTTTTACACTGAAAAATCATTTTTTGTTCACGGCGAACTAGATTCAGAAGAAGATGAGCAACCTTTGATTGGCCAAAAAGTTTTTTGTTTTTTTATTTATTTTTATTTAGGCAATATATAAAAAAATCAACTCACTTCAATATTTAAATTGCAGAACAACAATTAAAAAAGTAGATAGCCAGCCAACTCTGAACAATGGAATTGTTCTTCAAGTATTTTTATTTAATATTTAATGTTTAGGTTAGTGGTGAAATATCAAATAATTATGGACCCATGAGGAAATTTATGCAAACCTTTGTGCTTGGATTTCAAAAACCCCGGCGATATTATGTAATCAATGATATTTTTAGATACCAAGATCAAAGTTTAAATGATGCTGAAGGTAAGATTTTTTACTTTCATATATTATTTTATATAACCTATAGTAAAAATTATGATATTTTTATTTGAATTTTGAAAATATAAACAAATTATTAGCTATCTATTACAATGTTAAACTAGATTCCCACAGATTGCCTAAATCAAATACAGAAGATTTTATAAAAACATTGCAACCTGAACCTTTACAGAATTCACTTTTCACCACACAAAAAGGTCCTACCAATGCTCTAGATGGAAAAAAGTTAAAATTTGAATATGACATGTTTTATTTATTTTTTAAAATATCTATATAATTTTGAGGCTTATTTATAAAAATTTGTGCCAGAAAAATTAGTGTCCGGTGATTTTGCCAAAAAATAATTTCGACAAAATACACCACTACCCAAAAAACTCAATTTTTTTGGGTAGACTCAATTTTTTTGGGTACACCGATTTAACCAACTATAAAAGGCATAACAAATTTTTACTTATTCAAGTAAGTTTATGTTTGATTTTGGCAAAAATTTTGAAATTATAATGTAAAATTACGCCATTTATAGTCTAAAATTTTATTAAATTTATAAATGACTTCTCAATGGTTTTAAATGTTTTCTAGATCAGTTTTTTACGCTGATTTAGAATCTGGTATCTATTTAAAGGAATTTTTATTTTTTGATTGAACAAAATCAAAAGTTCTTAAACACAAAATTGTTAAGGTCAAACTAGGGTTATAAAAAAATTGTTAATTATATAAATTCTTTATATGTTATCTGAGCCAGTTTTACACGCTGATTATGAATTTAATAATAATTTTAAGGAATTTCTATTTTGTCACTGAATAATTACGAAAGTTTTAAACCGCCTGTTTGTTAGGAAAAAATTTCAAAATATACAAAGTTTTTAAATGATTTCTATTTAATAAGTTCATATGATCTTGGAAAGGCCTTATTTAGATGAATTTAATAAATCATTTATTTATTTTTAATATATATAGATATAATAATGTAATATGTGATAAAAGGAATACAATATAATTATGTATTATAACATTATACAAATTGAAAATATATATGCAAATAAATTAAAATTTGGGTAATGACATAGTTGGTAATTTTCTCTAAACATATCACAAAATCGTTCTCTATTGAGTTTCTCATTGTGTCGTTTAAAATGACATTTAAATGCCTTGATTACTAGAATACGTTCAATTAAGGGTGAAAAAAAGTTTCTTCGGAAAAAAACAAAATTAAAAACATACATTTTTTTATTATTATGTTTTTACTATTTGAGATTTACCTTCCTTTTGCAAGACAAATATTTTTTAGGTACGATTAGCCACCTTATTCAATTTGAAAAGTATTATTGCGGTTGTAAGTGCATGTCAACCTGCTAACCTGTATTAGAAAGCGAGAAAAATTATTATGGATCCTATAAGCTTCAATTGCCTCATTAATTTTGTTGTTAATTATTACATATTTTTTCTTGGAATAACGAATCGCATTACCATTTTGACGCAGATTGTCATTATTTTTTAAATGTTTAAGCTCTATAGTATTAAAGGCGTCTAACTCTTTTAAAACACATACTAAGTCATAAAAATCCTGCAAACATACCTTCATTTAGATTATATGTTCAACAAGCTCGTGTCAGATTTAATATTCCTGATCTAGATACATTTTTCACTTATTCAGATAAAACATGGTTTAATTCTGAGGACCCCCGTTTTCCAGAAACCATGTGGAATCAATGGGACCAGACTTTGCCCAAAACTAACAATTATATAGAAGGCTTACATTCTGCAGTGAATTAAAGAATTTTTCCTCACCCGTCTGTTTATGACTTAGTGTGTGTTTTAAAAGAGTTAGACGCCTTTAATACTATAGAGCTTAAACATTTAAAAAATAATGACAATCTGCGTCAAAATGGTAATGCGATTCGTTATTCCAAGAAAAAATATGTAATAATTAACAACAAAATTAATTAGGCAATTGAAGCTTATAGGATCCATAATAATTTTTCTTGCTTTCTAATACAGGTTAGCAGGTTGACATGCACTTACAACCGCAATAATACTTTTTAAATTGAATAAGGTGGCTAATCGTACCTTAAAAATAAAAAAATGTATGTTTTTTATTTTGTTTTTTTCCGAAAAAACTTTTTTTTACCCTTAATCGAACGTATTTTAGTAGTCAAGGCATTTAAATGTCATTTTAAACGACACACTGAGAAACTCAATAGAGAACGATTGTGATATGTTTAGAGAAAATTACCAACTATGTCATTACCCAAATTTTAATTTATTTGCATATACATCAATTTGTATAATGTTATAATACATAATTATATTATATTCCTTTTATCACATATTACATTATTATATCTATATATATTAAAAATAAATATATGATTTATTAAATTCATCTAAAAAAGGCCTTTCCAAGTTCATATGAACTTATTAAATAGAAATCATGTAAAAACTTTATATATTTTGAAATTTTTTCCTAACAAACAGGCGGTTTAAAACTTTCGTTATTATTAAATTCATAATCAGCGTGAACTGGCTCAGATAACATATAAAGAATTTATATAATTAAAATTTTTTTTATAACCCTAGTTTGACCTTAACAAATATGTGTTTAAAAAACTTTTGATTTTGTTTAATCAAAAAATAAATATTTCTTAAAATAGATACCAGATTCTTAATCAGCGTGAAAAACTGATCTAGAAAACACTTAAAACTATTGAGAAGTCATTTATATAAAAATTTAATAAAATTTTAGACTATAGAATAACGTAATTTTACATTAAAATTCCAAAATTTTTGCCAAATTCTTATTTTTTAAGCTTTTTTGATAAAATAAAGTTTTTTAGGGTTTTAATGGTTTTTAAGGAAAATCCTACTACTTCTTGACCAAATTTGCCCAAATTAATTGTATTAGACTAGTGCCAAAAATTGCTAAATTAAAAATTCTCATAATCAATAGATATTTAATTGGGGTCCGTATGGACCCCACACTGTCAATTTCAATGTTAAAAAACCATGTTGTTGCCTCAATGCAAAAACTAAAAAAATTTATTCTCATTTTTTAGGTATTCTTTCATAATAGTTTTGCATAATAAGAATTTAAAATGTTTGTATTATATAATAATGATAGAAATTATTTTTTTTTCTTTTCTAGTTTTTAAGATGAGTAATAGCCAAAAATAATTTTTAATTACAATATTTTTTTCTCATAAATTTTTCTTTAAATGTTCTACTTGACCTAAAAACACGATATAATTAATAATATTGATATATTTAGTTATGTTTAATGTAATAGAGAAAATGAAAAATTTTAATTTTTTAGATTTTTTATTGTGTTAATTAAAAATTGTAGTATACACTCATAACACAGGTCATTAAATTTAGGTATGAGCTAATTATGTAGATCAAACCTGCAATTTTAGGATTTTTCACATCCATTTACCGTTTTTTTTAACAAACTTAGTTAGTCAGCTACATTGAAAATTTCAGAAAAAAATGCCAAAAACAAAAAAGATTTAAAAACAATTGGAATTTTTTTTGCATATTTACAACAGGTAAACTGTTAAATTGAAACTTAAAATAATATTTATATAAAAAACCGATTATATATCGTTTTTTATTTAAGTATGGACGCGAAATCCTGGCGAAATATTTTGTATTATCTAAAAGAAGATGGAAGAGCTTGATATACTAAAAATTCTTATTTCTCATTATTGAGATGATAAATATAAGTTACAAGGAAATTTGATATGTAAAAAAATCTTAAATTTTTTCTTTTTAGGGTATTCTTAAGGTCGCAAAACTGTCAAGGCCATTTTTTCGATATGCACGGATGTAAGGAGCCAAAGGCGAAAAAAAATAGGAAAAACGAAAATTATATATAGATAAGGCCATTATGGGGATATTTTTTTTTATGTTTTTATAAAATTCACTCTTCTGACCTTGATATTAGTTGACCTGTGTATTAATTCATATTAGTATAAAGAGCACATATTATTGTTCAAAATAATAAATAAATAAAGTTCATAGCTTTAAAACTTTTGAACTTTATAGAGGTTTAAAATTTGAAACCCACTGGAGCATTTGCGTTATTAATTTCTCACCCTAGCGTTCGCGGGTAAAAAATAGGAATAGTAATTATTATTAGGGGGGGGGGGTGGGGGGGTATTAATAAAACCTTAGGTAATTTCGCGAAAAAATAAGTTTGGATTTTTAAATTAGCTCTCATTTACTTTTTTCGCTGTAGTCAAGGTATGAGAGACACCACGAGAGGCACTTCAACTCCACCTGCCTTGCACAGTAGCAACAATAATAATATGGGAGGTCTTAACAACAATGTCAACATAAACAGTAATTTTGATCCAAATCATGCATCCGCCGCTTTGCATCATCAACCACAAGATTTTCACTTTGATCAACATCATCACCAATTACATGGCTGGGACAAAATTAATGCCAATGCGGGGCTTGTTGATATCAACAAACCAAATAATTCACAACAAATTATGAACGGAAATGAGTTATCAGTTGACCATGGTAGAAACTTAACGGTAGAACATCATACTGACACTGGTAAATGGGAAATTGACGAATCCTCTATAAATAACAGCAGTACCATCTTTTCGGGAGCTGGTAATAGGACACATAATAATGAAAAGCACCTACATATGGTATTTGTTTGTTTTAAGTTTACCCACACATAATATTATATGTATGGATTGAGAATTATTTTGCTATGTTTTTAAAATAATTTACTTATGTCATAAAATTTACTTATATGGACTGTATATTTTAAATAAAAAATTATTATCTATAAGCTTTGTTTTATATTATTTGTTATCTTGATTATATTTTATATATGATGATCACTTGCCCTCACTGAATATATGATGCTCATTTTATCTGATAAAAATTGCTTTATAATCTGTTCAAGTTGCCAAAAAATGTTTTTCAATTATTATGTTTTACATTTACCCATTTCATTTAGTCTGACTTTGGTGACTCCAACGATTTAAGAGGTGGTGATAAAACTGAAATTTTAAAATTTAATGCCGCTGACCAGAGAAGCATCATTGTAGGTAAGACTGAGGATTCTAATATTCTCGACACCCACAGTGGATTGAATGATGGAGGTATATCTATACTAATTTAATTAGCTTCTAACATGTCAAATCATTATTTTACAACCTTAAGAATTTCTTATATTGAACAGTTATAGGATATGTTAATTTATTTATTAATACTATCATGATTACTTACTTAGTTTACAAAAATATACAAAGGTATTTATGGTGAAATAAACTACGATTTTTCTCTTTTCCTATTAATGTTGGGATTAAGTCTTTTAGCTTGAAAATGGCATTTGGTAAAAGTTACTGATTTTGTGACCTAAATTAGCCATTACGATCCTAAACTTAGTTTTTTTCCAATCCTTACAAATTTTTTTTGCATAAAAAATTCAGACAAAAATTCATGAATTTCAAAACAGTTAAGTTTCCATTTTAATATCAAAAAACGGATTTTATGACAAAAACCATTCAATAACAAAAAAATAAAGGAAATTTATATTTTTACCGTTATATAATGTAAAAACTCAATATACCTCATCGAAATATCTCATTTTTGGCACCTAATAACTAAAAATCTAAGGTATTTGATAAAATCCTATTTTCATATTTGTATTCTACCTAAAACTTGACCAATGATAGTTGTCGTAAATGATGCTCAAGGTCGTCTAAATTTTATTTTCCGTTTTAGTTAGGATTTGCATTTGTAAAAATGTTCGATTAAACGTGAAATTTAACATTTTTATAGAATTTAAAAAAATTAATAATCTTTGAACGTCAACAAAACTCCAAAAATTGTTTATGTAGTTGTTTTTTCTTCTCCAGTATTATTTCCCAGGTATGCCAAGCTTTGAATTTTTTAAATAGATGGAACTTTAAATAAAATGAACTAATAGTTTTTCATTAAAATAAATGAAATGTTACAATTTTAAATATGCCAAGCTCCAACATCACATTTATTATTTTGTACCCCTGCTTTTATAAATATCTTAATTTTTTTACCAGGTTGAAATAGATTTTAATCATAATATAAATTTTTTTCACAATATTGTTTTTTAATTTTTTTATTAACATTTAATTTCTTATGGTTACAGTAGGGCCACAAACCCGAAAAAACGGTACATGGAAAAAATCAGAATGATTTGATAAATGTTTGAGATTGAGCTAATATAAGAGAACAGACCTGTCATTCTATGGGTTTTTAAACCAAAGCCATAATCTTTGCGAATGCTAAAAAACAAAAAAAGATTTAAAATGCAAATTGAAACTTATTTTATATGTAAAACAGATGATAAATTCAAATTTTAAATACTATTATATTAAAACCTATAAAATACAGTTTCTTATTCAGAATGGGGTGCGAAATACTTAGTTTAACCTAAATATTGATGTTAGAGCTTGACATACATTAAATTTGGTTATTTTTTTGGATTTGGTGGGCCCTGGCTTATGAATGAGAAATACGGAAAAAATGTAGTTTTTTTAATGCATAAACATCAACAACTGAATATTGTTGACTTGTGTGATAGACCTCACAATTAATTTTTACTCTTTACACAGTTTATATTAACTTTCTGTTAAAACATAAGAAATTATGTTTTATTTTCAACTTATCTTGTCAAAACTATAGACATTTTTAAAAAATGGCATACTATCATTTAATAAGCTGTAACCTAATATTTACTATAACCATATGATTAAAATAGGAGGATCCGGACCTAAAACTTACGCCCAGCTATTAAGCCGAAAAAACCAAGAATTAAAACAACAATTTAAAGATTTCGGGTCATACACTCACGAAAACGAAAAATGTAATGATATCTTTTGTAAAATATTAATATTTAGTCTTTACGCATTAGTCATATTTTTTTGTATATTCAATATGCCGTTTATATAGGTCTTGTTGAAAAAATTTTTGTTTTCTATCACAGTTGGCGGTCAACACACCCAACCTAATCCTCCTCCTCCTTCTTCCATGGCCCATAAAAATGGTCCTCCCCCGCCCCAACATCACACGAACGCGGGGCCTTTGGGTGGGCTCGAGCAACCTCATACGGCACCTTATAACAAAGCACAACAACAGCAGCATGGAGGCGATACCCATAAAAGTGAAAATACAAATGTCCCTTTTGCCGGTAGCGGCAGAGAAGGGACTGGTCGTTACTTCAATAGCAATAATTATAATAATAATCGACCCTCTTCGTTCAATAACAATAATCCCACGGGCGGTAACCGATTTAACACAAACAATCACAATAATAATAATAGAGGGCAAAGGGACGGTGGCCCTGAAGGGGGTATTGATGAGAAATCCGGCCCACCTTCTAACCTGGCGCCTCAAACTACGAACAGCAATTTTAGTAACTCGCACGGGGGCAGCAATCTGACCGGAAACTCCCCTTCGTCTGCGGCAACCCTATTCCCCGATAACCATCAGGTTTTCGTCGGTAACTTACCTTTGAGCATGTCCGAGGCCGAACTTCGAACCTACTTCTCCAAGTACGGCCAAGTCGTAGACCTTAAAATCATATCCGGGCAAAAGGATAGCACGCGGAAAGTGCCGGTATTTGATTACATTTTTTTGACCATTTTTACCTATATCTTTCTTTTGTACATCATTTAAGTATATTGAACTCCAACAGCCTCATGGTAGTTTTGCGCCCCAATTTTGAAATGCTATTTTTACCGTGTTAAAATCTAATATTTAGAGTTCAAATGTAAAATTTAATTTATTTTAGATTTATAAAATAAAGTTTTTAATCTCATTTGTTTTTTTTAATTTTTATTATGAATTTGGCATAAAATTTGACCAGAAAAACTATACATTGTATTAAAAATCTGAATGATTATTAGCCTTGATCTGCTTAATTATTTTATATTTGATAATTTAATGACATATTTTACATGTCCCCTTTTTTAACACAGAATTACGGGTTCGTTATATTCTCAAGCCCGGAACCGGTCAAACAACTCATGAACGACAAGCCCATCATTTACAAGGGTCATCGTCTCAACGTGGAGGAAAAGAAAAATCCCAGGGGTAATAGGCCCCCTGGCTTACCGTTTTCCGGGCCTGGAGGTGGTTACAATAATAACAGATCAGCCGGTGGTAATCAAAGTGGTGGGATGCCTTACCAATCGAGGTCAGGAGGTCCTCTTGGCCCTTCGATGAGGGGCCCACCCCCTCAGCGAAGGGATTACCATCACATGAATAATACCAATGTGGGGGGACCTCCAAACTCGGCTAGACAAAATTCCGCTAACCCATCCAACGCACAGAATACCACGGCAAAATAAACCATCCTTATTAATATATTAATGTTTAGTTACCAGTATGGAGTTTTTTTTTGGTTCTTGTCTACCAACCATTAATCTAAGTCGATATTTTTAGCCAAAATTATAGCAAAGTTTGTAAAGTATATAACGAGGCACAAACACTAGCTCTTAAATATACTTACCTCGTTTTTTCGGCCTTTTGTTTTATATATCCACAACGCTTTCAAAATAAACAACCAACCTATATTTAAAATTTTACAATGTCTCTTGAGTTAGTTAAATGTGTTTGTTTGAAATTTTTATATAACAATAGTTATTTTTTAAATATTTTTCATTTAAGCAATCTTATAAAATATTTTTTATCTAAGTCATACATACTTTACAACCCCTTTTACTTCTACATTGTACTACAGTATAATTATTTTGAAGTTTAACCAAAAAATATGTTTGCTTTTAGCATATGCGCAATACTGCATCTATCCTTAATTACCTCGCCCCTATAATTTATTTTATATAAATTTTTAATTTTACAAGCTTCCTTCTTTAATATTTTTTATTGGTATGGTTGGCAAGATATTTAGTATAAATAACATTAAACTTTTTGCAAAATTCATCAAATTAATCTTTTATTGTTGCCCAATTATTTTTATTCATAAACATAAATTTTGCATTTTTGTTTATAATAAAGTTTTTTAATTCACGAGCAGCTCTGGCTATGACAAAGGCTCATATATTTTACTTTTTCTGTTTAGCCTCCCCTCCAATTATTTTCTTCAATCCACGTTACATTGACCCACTACTATATTTACAAATTGTTAACAAAAATTACTCTTTTTTTTTATTCACGCATATAATATTATTTACATAAAAACATTTTTTATATTGCGTTTTAAATAATATTTTTTTTTAAAATGAGTTTTTGAATTTTAATTTTTACATGCAATTTTATATAATGTTTTATTTTTTTTAAGGCTGAAATGATGAATAGAGCCTTTCAACAATAAACGAGTAATGGGCAAATTGTAAAATTTGAAGAAAAAAAAGTTTGTTAGTGCTATTCCATGCTAAACTCCTTTTTTTTGCAAAACAAATTTGATATTGATTTAAACATTAACCAAGTATTTTTTGCCTTAATGTCTCATTATATTTTTAATTATTATAGTTTTATCCAGATTTTTCCTAGCGCTTAAAGTTTGCCTATAATTAAAACTATAGCGGCGCTATTGCACCTTTTTTCATTTACCTAACATTCTATAGTATTTGCGACCGTATTTGCCTATATTTTGCATCTCTCCTACTATGTTATTATGTCGAACCTGACATTATAATATTACTCACCCATTAATTTTTATTTTAAGCATTTACTTTACATATTCTGTTTGAATATGTTGGCTTAACACATCACTTACATTACTATATAATTATATAATGTTTTTACAGTTTATTTCTATAATAATTATTGCACTTCTAGTTTAATGATAATGTTTTTTTTTAAATATCATCTCCTGAAGCCTGAATAAATTTGCTCATTTTAAATTTTTTTTATGTGTTTTGCCTATGACATTTGTGTCCTTGATAGTGTCTTAAAACCTACGTTTACAAAAATATAATCAAAAATGAATTAGATGGTCTTATTTTCAATCTTTTTTGTTTTAATACGATTCATAAACATTAAATTTAGCAACACAGCTAAGAGTGACACGTTTTGCGACTTTGAGGCTAAAAACATTTCAAAGTATGTTTTTTTTATTTTAGATTATTTGAAACTTAGAGATTTTAATAAAATGAATATTTTTTGCCTTATTTGATAAATTTTAAAATATATATAAATTTAAAATTTTTTTCAATGCAAAAAACAACAGTATCTTATTGTACAAATAAAATAGATTAAAATATTTCGATTCAAAAGTTTGTTTTTAAATTAGTTAACTTGAAAATTTTTTTTTATATTGTACTTACTCCTTGAGTCTCGAAGTGCAAAAGTATCATTATAATGATATAGCCCGATGTATTAAAAAAAAGAAAATTGTCTGGCGAAAAAAAGAGTCTTAATTCAAGTAAACCATGCTTAGTTGATCTGTCGCCCTGAGTTTAGTTCAGTTGATTTGTGATATTTAAAATATCTAAAATTAGGCTGTCTCATTTATATTTCTATTAAAAAATTTGTTAATATTAAAAAGAAAACAAAAATTATTTTATTATTCACTTAACGATTAAATATTTCACAATGAAAAGTATTTCTTATGCTTATTTATTACATAATTTCCGTGTTTTTAAAATCTCCTCAAACTTCCTGTGCTATTGGAGACTATAAAATTCCGCCATTTTTGTAAAAAATGTTCAACATGTTGAAAATTTTATGTTGAAATTTGTATAATTTTACCCATATACTTTGAAAAAATATTAGCAAAGAAGACCGACCTCCAAGGTCTAGAAACAAAAAAATGTTTTTGACAATTTATTATAATTGAATCTGGTCATCTAAATATCTAATTTCATGTTGACACATATATGGCCAAAATCACGCAAAATTATATATTTTATGCAATAATAAACAATTTTTATGAGTTTGGCCAATCATTAATTGCATAATATATTTTATTATAAAACTGGTGTTTGAAAGAAGTGCCAACAGATTTTGAAATAAAACACATATCTCTATTGCACGTATGGGGTCATTATCTCAATCGAAAGTTTAAATTTGAGTGTTTTATTACAAACGTGGCCGTTTTCACAAAATTTTTTCAGTTTCTTTTTTTTAGTGATTCCCACCGGCCTGTTAAGGCTCTTAGTCAAAAATGACTTAGCCAGATTTTTTCAAAAAGAATCTTAAACCATCAGTTAATTAGACAGTATTATTGTTTGAATTTTTAATTTATGGGTTTTTTATATACCAAGTTTTGTAAGCCTTTTATAAAATTAAAAATTGTAAGACACAAATAAGACTCTAAAATAAGGTCATAAAAAAAATTTATATACGAAATAATGGAAAAAATTCTAAGTCAACCTTCGAATTTATCCTGCCTGGCGCGGTTTTTTTTTATAAATAACCCAGGTGACCCTATATATATTTGTTTTATCTAAATTTTGTAAACCGTAATAAAATAAAGTAAAGGTGAAACGGCGTTTTTCGCCAATATAGATTGCCAAAAAAAGACCTAACAAACTTTTAGTTGGGCCCGGCTCAATTAATTTGCAGCACATACCCTTAATAAAAAACACAAATAAGTATTTAATTATAGATTATCAATATTTTCAAATAACATGGCTGATCGAAATCCTATATGCGTTAATTATCACATATAAGCTAAACTGTATTTAGTTAAGGTAACATTCAATCATTAATTTTATTTTGAGCCTTTTATATTTCAAAAATCGCACTTTTTAAGGGCTAATGATTAAAAAACTGGTGAATTAAATGTTAAAAATGTACATAGGTAGCATAGGCTCTTAAATTTAGAAAAGTCGTTTAGGACCTACTGCCTAAGCAGGCCACTCAGAAGCTTTAAAGTGGTTGCACATGTATACTATTTTTCCGAAGAAAAAAGCTACCGTACACGGATTCAAACTCGCAACCTCCTGCGTAAGACAGAGGGTTTGCTACTAAGCCATCTGACCCGACGCCAAATTTAAAAACAATAAAGATAGTTTTAATAGATTCGGGTTATTCTAGAAATGGTTTTATTACCTCTTTTTGTTCATTATTCTGACTAATACCATTTTATTTACCAAACTTCCCTCATCTCATGGGTCTAAGATCCATTTATAATATTTTACTTATTGAGAAAGGATTCTTACGGTCTTATTAAGAAGCAATAGACCAATTGTCTGATGAAGTTTTTTAATGAATTGTTTTGTTCAAAAAGTGATTTTTTACTTGCGTAAAAAAATATTTTAAAAATTTTACAACAATAAAAACTCACTTTGCACGTGGCCTAACCAAAAAAATCTAGACATCAATAAAAAACTCAGACAGTTAAAATATTTTGTAGCTAACGAAATACGAAATGTAAAAAGATAAAGAGAAGAATTTTTATGACATACTTCCCACTATTACACAGGTCAACAAATATCAATGTCAGAAAAAATAAGGTTGTGAAAATATAAAAGCATATATCCCCATGATGACTTTTTCTCATATACACATTACCCGTCGTGGTTTCTTCCGCCTTCGGCTCCTTATGTCTATATCGAAAAATTGGTCTTTTTTGGCCAAATTGACAAATTTTGCGACCACAATACCCTAAAAAACCCAAGAATCTTTTTCTAATATAAAAATCCATAGTAACTTACACAGTTCAACATTTTTTGAGAGTTATGAGTTAACTACAGAGATCAAACCTGCCATCTTAGGGAATATCAAATCCTCTTACCGTTCCTAATCAAACTTAGTTAGTCAGTTATAAACATTGAAAATTTTAGAAAAAAAGGTCAAAAAACCAAAATTGAAATTTTATTTTTGCATATTCACAATAGTTAAACTGTTAAATTCAAACTTCAAATAATATTTTCATTAAAAACCGAATATCGTGTCGTATTTAAGTTTGGACGCGAAATATTTTGTATTCTCTAAATGCCGATGTAAGCGCTTGATCTGTTAATAAATTATATTTATTATTTGTGATTAAAAATATAAGTTACAAGGGGTTTTTATATGCAAATAAGATTTTTAAATTTTTTCTTTTTAGGGGATATTTAAATCTGTGAATTGGTCAAAAAAGGTCATTTTTAGTTATAGACGGATCTAAGGAGCCAAAGATAGAAGAAACTTAGAAAAACGAAAAATACATATGAGATTAGGCCATCATGAGAATGCATTCTTTTATGTTTTCATAAAATTCACGTTTCTGACATTAATATATGTTGACGTGTGTTATATTTGTTTTTACAAATAAGAAATAAATTTTTTTAGTTTATCAAGCCCTATACAGCATTTAAATACAGAATATTTCACATCCAAACTTAAATACGACAAGATATACCAGTTGAAAAAAAACATTATTTGAAGTTTGAATTTAACAGTTTAGATGTTATGAATATCAAAAAAAAAAATTTAATTTATTTTCATTTTTAAATCTTTTTTGTTTTTTTACATTTTTTTCTGAAATTTTCAAAGTTTTTAGCACTTAATAAGTTTGATTAGAATAAACAGTAAACGGATTAGAAGATCCCTAAGATGGGAAGTTTTATCTGTATTTAGCTAATAAATTTAAATAAATTGGTTGACCTGTGTTATCTAAACCTTATATTAAAATTTATACAGAGCTGGGAAAAAGCCCATTATTTGACTAAGCTCAAATTTTTGTTTTTCAAAAATTTAAGCAAAAAATCTTATACTTTATTTTTTATTTATTTTGATAAATAAAAAAATGAATTTAGCCCGAAAATGGGGTTTTCCCAGCTCTGAATTTATCGACTCGTGAATATAAAATGGAATATGATAGAATAAGGTCTTAATAAATATTAAGAGAATAAAAATGTGAAAATATTTGATATAAATATTATATTGGTCAATGACACGAGCTCTAGCACAACTTAACGTTATTGGAGAAGGGGATATAAATTTATAATGAATAACTAACTCAAAATGGTCAAAATCACATTTAAAGAATTTTTATATCAATGAAATGGAAAAATTTGGCAATTTTTTTTAAAACATTGGACAAGAATATCACATTTCTTGAACTTTTAAATTTTATTTTGGGTTTCCTTATTAAGGTAGATTAGATCTTTTGAGGTTACGTTCATCCAAAATTCGTTCATACTGTTCATTATGGCAGCTCTGGGGGAAAAATGTAAAATAAATAAATATGAATTATGACAATAAAAATTTATTGGTATATGACATAACTTAAAGGGCGAACCCAGCCCTAAAAACATAACTGGATTATGCCTAAAATTAAAGCTTGGAAAAGCCGATTTTGTAGTTAAACTTAATTTTTTATTATTCAAAATGTAATGAAAATCAGAAAGGTCATAAGGAGACATCATTTATAATAAAATTTGAAATTTTTTTAAATCTTTATTTTATGTAAGATAAAATAATTTTTTCTTAATTTCAAAAAAAGTTTAGCCCAAAAATAGGCTTTAAACCTTCATATAGATAGGAAATTTATATTAAAATTTTAAAATAATAAACTTTAAATTTTAATATATTTTCTGTTGTTTTATATTTTAATTATTAAATATATGCCTAATCTCATATATTTTTTACGTTTTTCTTAGTTTCTTCCGCCTTTGGTTCCTTAGATCCGTCCATTTAAGAAAAATGGCCTTTTTAACAGATTTTGCGATCTCAAGAATACCCTAAAAAGAAAAAATTTAAGAATCTTTTTTTATATAAAAATTCCCTGTAACTTATATTTATCATTTAAAATAATGAATAATAAAATTTTTTAGTATATCAAGCTCTTACATCAGTATTTAGATAATACAAATATTTCGCGTCCAAACTTAAGACACGATATATTATCAAATTTTAATGAAAATATTATATAAAGTTTGAATTTAACAGTTTAAGTGTTGTGAATAGGCAAAAATAATTCAATTTTTCTTATGTTTTTGTATCTTTTTTGAAATTTTTTCTAAAATTTTCAATGTTTATAGCTGACTAACTAAGTTTGATTAAAAAAGGTAATCGGGACTTGAAAATATCTAAGATGGCAGATTTGATCTCTGTAGTTAGCTCATAGCTCTCAAAAATTTGTTGACCTGTGTAATATACCTAATTAATTTCTTTTAATAGTCCCCCTACCACTTTCCCCCGCTTACAAGATCCAATTTTATGAACACCGAGATTTGTGATGAATCTGTTTACAGATGAATTAAAACTTCATTTTAAATAAAATTAACAATTAAAGCCATTAAGGAATTTAACTTTTAACAAGAAGAAAACTTCATCAAAAAAGCGTGCCTAATAATCTTAAAAATGAGAAAATAATATTTTGTCGTCCATTTAATTGCATTTTATCCAACACCCAGCCAAAAAAAAGTTAATATATGAATAATAATTAAGTATAATTGTAAATTTCTTTAGCCTCAATAAGATAATTTTATCCGGAGATAAAACGAGGTTGTCTAATTTTTTTAGCTCCATATGATTCACATGAAAAATATTTTGCAAATTTATATTAAAATATATATTTTTTATATTGACATGTCACATAAACCATTTAGGAACACTTCACTCTCTTTGTATCAATCAAATAAAACCTTTCATTAACCAAAACATACCTATCAAAACGCTAATTAAAAACATTCACACTTCGGCAGTTGACAATACCATTGCCACCTATCCAAATAACAAAGTTTTAAACGGTCGACCTCCTCCCGTTTCGCCTTTAGAAACCTCTTTATCCCGAAAAATTCGTTCCCACCTAGCTCAACTTCGCTCTGGTCACTGTCAACTACTGGCAGACTTTAGAGCTCGCATGGACCCTTCTCTTAATAATATCTGCAATGACTGTAAATCATCCGCTGATAGTATCGAACATTGGCTCATCTGCCCAAACCGGGGGCCTCCTATCTCCCCGATAGATCTTTGGCTTAACCCAGCCCTCGCAGCACTCAAACTCACTTCTACATCCAACTTTTTAGGTCCAACGAACAGGGGCTACTAACAACAACAACAACAACAATCGAAGTGTATTAACTTACATAAAACGAATTCTAACGTTAACGTTTCTTTCGGAATCCTGGGTCTTCCATATAAAACTGGTATTGACTGGGATAGGGGTCCCGAACCGATGAGTTATTGTGTCGTTTATCATTAACTTTGGGATATCATATGTATCATTCAAACCTACTGCAAGGAGTCATTAAATAGAAACAATGTTAATATGGAAATTGGTACAAGCAATAGTTAAGATAGCTTGAGACTGGGTTTTTTTTACCTAAAGTTTTGTGTTGAAATATTTAAAACAGTTCCTGAATATTAGAAAATTATAGAGGATAAAGAAGAGGACTCTTGAAGAGAGAAAAGTTATCATTCACCTTTTGAATGAGTAACTAAAACAAAATATACTTTGTTTACTTAGGCCACGTGCAAAATGAGTTTTTATTTACATGAAATTTTAAAAATTCTGAAAATTTTTGAAAAATTTTTTATTTTAGAAAAAGTATTTTATGCGCATAAGAAATTTGGCAACTTTTTAAAAATTTGCGTTTTTTTACAAAATAAAATTTTCGAAATTCTACGAATTTCACGAAAATTAAAACTCATTTCGCACGTGCCTTTAAAAAGAAAGTGTTATATAATCGATTTAACTAATTCCAAAGTAAGTGTCCCCTTCTCTTTGGTAGATAACATTTTAACATTCTTCAAATCAGTTGAATATTTACAATACCTCCAACGTCATTTTTCGACACTTTATTGTCTAAGAGGGCACTTTTGGTGCTGCCATTTACAGCAGTTGCCGGCCCGCCTGGTTTACGATGCCCGAGACCGTAGGATTTATTCATGAGCTCGGAATGAAAATGATAGTAACAGCTGAGTGGTTTGGTTTGGTTGCCGTAGGCGTCCCAGAAGCCTACGACGCTCTGTAGCATCTGGTATTGCTTTAGCCGGTACTCCTTCTCGTCTTCCGTATTATTAAATTTCACCTTGTAGTAATCGAGGTGAGGTGTCGTGTTTGTCACTGGATCGACTCGTCTGGCATGCATGATGATACCCGTGAACGTACTGTACTTGGGATCGTTCGAGTGTACGGTAACTATTTTATACGTATATACAAAAAAAATATATAAATTTTAGGTTAGGGTTCAATAGTAACCTAATTCTCGTACTCCGAATGGAGTGAACAACTCACTCATTTACAAGGATAAAATCGTACATTACTCAAGGAGGTATACTCAAAGTCGCTATTTTCGGCGTTAAATAAGAGTGAGCTAATGATACTTTTCATTTGTCAAACTTAAACTTTTACCCAATTTTATTTACTCATTTTTTTTACAACACAAGGCAACAAATTGTTGAGAGTAATGAGCTAATTACAGAGATCAGACCTGCCATTTTAGGGATTTTCAAATCCGTTTACTTTCTAATCAAACTTTTGTCAGCTACAAACATTTTTTGCAAATTCACAGCAGTTCTGTTAAATTCAAACTTCAAATATTATTTTCATGATAATATATCGTCTCTAAGTTTGGACGCGTAATATTTTGTATTATCTAACTACTGATGTAAGATTTTACATACGAAAAATTTTTATTGCTTTATTTGAGATGATAAATATAAGTTACAAAGGATTTTAATATAAAAAAAAGATTCTTAAATTTTTTCTTTTTAGGGTATTCTCGAGGTCGCAAAATCTGTTAAAATGGCCATCTTTTCGATATGGACGGTCTAAGGAGCCAAAGGCGGAAGAAACTAAGAAAAACAAAAAATTTATATATGTCAGGCATTTAATAATCAAAACGGCAATCCTGCCGTCGTTCGTTAAAATTTCCCCAGTCCCTCTTTCTATTTCAGGTGAACTATATATCTCAAATGGGTAATATCCATTGCCGCGTTAACGTTCGTGATAAAAGTGTCAAAGCCCTAACGGGTATGGCGGCTTCAAAAAAGAGAGGTAGTAAGGAGGTGGTTTTTTAGCAGGTACTCCTAACCCTGCATTCGTCGGTGAATTTTTAATGAAATAAGGACATCAGTGCGGAGAATATAATATCTCATATCAACATACCTTATCCTCATTTACGCAATGATCCATCTGTTCTTCTTAGAAGAAACTGGTGCATTTAATGATCCCGAGTTTATTTATAGGCTAGCTTTAGGATCAAGCAAATTTTATCACCCCCTTACCTAAAAAAAGTTACGGTTCTGTGCGCATGTCAGTTTAAGACCACCGCGTGCCTCCTACTCACATTTGCTGCTTCGCAGCGGTTTAGTGCCGATATTCACTTAGCCCCAGCGATATAATGTCAATGGAGCCAGCTATTTAAGAACACATTTGTAAGGTGATAACATTACCAATGTTATAGGTAAAATCTTACCCGGCTAATGTAGGACGTTACCCAAGGGCAGCAGGACCGGTCCATCCATATAAGCTCGAACGATGCATTGCGTCGCTATGCAAATCTTAGTACATAAATAGGGTTTGCATACTAAAATATTAGATGAATGCGCGTTCTAGGTGCCATACAGCAATTTTATGGGCGCAGCGAGCCTTGGACCAGTCCTGTCTGATAGACAGCAGCTTAAGTAATAATCAATAAAGTGTAATAAATTTGTAACCCAATTTCAAAATTTATCATTGTATACCCTTATTAAGTGAGGCAAATATGTTTGAATCAGCTGTTGGACCAACGATTAATGTCTTAATAAGAGCCAAATATTTTTTGACCAGGGGCATTATGATAGGCCCCAAAATATCTACTACCGTGGCACTTATACGTCACAAATAAAAATTGATTCATTGTTTATACCTTTGATGGATGAATTCGGCGAAAAATGATCCGAACTGACGGTTATATAGTACGGGGATGGTTTTTGAACCTCAGGTTTTCCATGGTATTTCGGGGATGGTCTCAAGGTATAACAGGACCTGACGGGTCCGCCATCGGAATAAGAGTTAACCGATAAGACACTTAGGAAGCCATACAGGCAGATAGTTGTAAATCTGAATAGGTTAAACATGTCAGTGCAATTACAAATACCTTGCGCTAAATTCATAGTTTAAAAACATGATTAATCGCACCAATGTTTAACATAGATTTCGTTCATAAAGGATGATTAATGAAAATGAAGTTACAAATTCCGTTTAGAATCATATTAACATTGTTTTTATAATAAAAACATTTTTTGCAAGCGAAAAAATGCATTTTATTGAGAAAAAAAAAATAATACGTTATTATTGACTTTCCCAATCATACCAATATATATATAAAATGTTATTTAAATAAAAATTTCAATGTTAAAATTAAACTTGAGCATGCTCGCGCTAATGGTCGAATAAAATAAATGAATTCAATGTTAAATATTTTGCAATTTAATAATTTTTTATGTAAGAAAAATTAGATAAAAAACTTTTGGGTGGGGACATCTAAAAAATGCATGTTTTATGCTAAAAATATATAGAAAGATGCGCCCGAGGGGATATTTGACAGCTTTTACATAAAAAAAAATTATAAAATAATATAATAGGTACATAAAATAATTAATTATACTTATATTTAATGCGCACCATTACAAAAATTTAGACCCTTGGTATTTTTTGACATCAATAAGTCGATTAGATAACACAGCTAGCAGATATATAAATTAATTCGATCAAATCTACTATTACTTGGATTTTTAATACCGTATCCCGTTTTTTTTGGTACTTTGTATGCCTGCCAAAACAAAAAAATTTTGAAAAAAAAAATAACATTTCAAATTTGAAATAACATTTTTATTTCAACCGGTAAAAATTCGTGTCATTAAAAAGTTGGGGCTCGAATAACACAGGTCAACAATTTTTTGAGAGTTATGAGTTAACTTTAGAGATCAAATCTGCCATAGGGAATATTCCGTTTACCGTTTTTCCTAATCAAACTTAGTTAGTATCAGTTATAAACATTGAAAATTTTAGAAAAAAAGGTTAAAAAACCAAAAAAGATTCAAAAACAAAAATAAATTAAAATTTTATTTTTGTATATTCACAATATTTAAACTGTTAAATTCAAACTTATAATATTTACATTAAAAACCGATAATATTTCGTGTGGTATATAAGTTTGGACGCGAAATATTTTGTATTATCTAAATGCCGATGTAAGAGCTTGCTATGTTAATAAATTTTTTTTCCATTATTTGTGATTAAAAATGGTTACAAGGTATTGGCAAATAAGATTGAAGTTTTGATATAAATATTTATTATATATAAAATATATCCAAAGCTTTTATATATTTAGTCAAGGACAACTACTAGCCGCCAGGACCAAATATATATAATAGACAATTAAGGTTAAAACATGAAATCTAAAACAGTTAACATAGTAAAGGCCGTTGGCCATTTAAACACTCAATTATCAACAAGGTCATTTAAACAATCAATTACCAACAATGGCCAAGGAGTTGAACTCACGACCTTGTATAGGCAGGCTCGTTCTTTTCCTCGACTCCCCTGTCAGTGAGGCAAGTTTAAAACTTCCCCCTATCATATGGCAAATATATACATTTAACGGCCAAAATCAAGACCTTATTTAAGTTTTTACCCACCCCATAATTTTTCTCCTCATTATAATCTATACCATCATTTATTATCTTAATATGTAGGCCTGCTTTATTAAAAAATATGCGTTTCTAGTCCCTAATCAAAAGCCCATTGTTATCTTCGATATCATCGTCACTTGAGTCGCTGCCAAAAATTAAGAACCACGGGGCACTATCGTACTCTTGCTCATCGTCGATGACCAAGTCTATCAAGTGATCATCCTCCTTCTTCACCATGACTTGTTGCCCAATTCTTTTCCATACCCATCGTCGTAAGGTTCAGAGTACCAATTATAGTCCTCGTTTGCGAAGGGTGTCCACATATTGTTGGGATCTACTTGTA
This sequence comes from Acutogordius australiensis, assembly GCA_030555515.1. Lineage (NCBI taxonomy): Eukaryota > Metazoa > Nematomorpha > Gordioida > Gordea > Gordiidae > Acutogordius > Acutogordius australiensis. Next base: position 28,819,103 of record CM060242.1, read on the forward strand.
CAGTGTCATTACTAATATCAGGTTCCGGATGTGGTTCCACATCTTCGTTCGAATTGGAATAATCTATACCGTTATGTTTATCGAATAACAGCCCGTCCTCCAAAAAATCATCTTCTTCGGTAATTCACGTGCCCCATGATCCATTATTAACACTTTCAATCGGTTGAATTTCATTATTATTATTATCGTTATTATCATAATTTTTATTATTACTAGATGACTTATCCCTTCATCAAGATAACGCATTTATGCATCTTACTCCCATATAAATTCTATTTGAATATACTGGTATAGGGTCTCCGAAAATGCTACATTGACCATTACGATTGCTGAGTTCTAGACGATTTTCATCAAAATCGTTACCGATATTATCATTATTAGATGGCTCATCACTTTCATCGGCGAAGTCATCATAATAATTATACCTTTGCGAATTCCATTGATCCACAGCAAAGTCATTTCGAATATAATATTTGATTATCATTCTCAAAATTATCATAAGGTTCCTCGAATATTTCATAATTATTAACATCAAATATATTCATCTCGCCACTCGGGACTGATATTTAGTTAAACCAGGTTCGAATCACCACGGCACCATATTGGCAAATAAGATTGAAGTTTTGATATTAATATTTATTATATATAAAATATATTTCCATTCAAGCTTTTATATATTTAGTCAAGGACAACTATTAGCCGCCAGGACCAAATATATATAAAAGACAATTAAGGTTAAAACATGAAATCTAAAACAGTAAACATAGTAAAGGCCGTTGGCCATTTAAACAATCAATTATCAACAAGATCATTTAAACAATCATACCAACACAAGGGATTATATGCAAAAAAGATTTTTAAATTTTTTTTTTAGGGTATATTTAAATCTGTCAATTT
>CM060242.1:28820199-28857311 GCA_030555515.1 Acutogordius australiensis
ATTAGTTAAAGAATTAAACCCAGCTTAATTGTTGTTGAAAAATTTTAACTTTGATATTTTATAACACAGGTCAACAAATATCAATGTCAGGTAAATGAATTTTATTAAATATAAAAGCATACATTCCCATGATGACCTTACATATATTTCCGTTTTTCTTACTTTCTTTCGCCCTCGACTCCTTAGATCCGTCTATATTATGGCCTTTTTGACCAAATTGACAGATTTTGCAACCTCAATAATACCCTAAAGAAAAAATTAAGGAATCTTTTTTTCATATAAAGATCCTTTGTAACTTTTATTTGTCATCTCAAATAATGAGAGTTAAAATTTTAGTATATCCTAGCTACATCGGCATTTTGTATACAGAATATTTCACGTCCAAATTTAAATAAGTCACGAATATTATTGGTTCTTATTTAAAATATTATCTGAAGTTTAAATTTAACGTTTTAGCGGTTGTAAATATGCAAAAAAATAATAAATTTATTTTTGGTTTTAAATCTTTTTTGTTTTTTTTTTATTTTTTTCCTAAAATTTTCAATGTTTATAGCTGACTTACTAAGTTTGAATAGAAAAAACGGTAAACTGATTTAAAAATCTCTAAGATGGCAGGTTTGATCTCTGTAGTTAGCTCAAAACTCTCAAAAATTTGTTCCATCAAGCAAAAAATACTTTTATTTTATTAAAAATTCATATTTAATAACTTTTTGATAAAAAGCGTACTTTTAATGTAATTAGGATCAGATTGTTTTTATTGATTAAAATAGCAAAGTGTAAAGAAAAATGTAATTGTGATCTTTTATCGGAAAATTAATTGTTTATATAATGTATCATGAATTAACTTCTTGGCAACGGATATTTTTACTTAATATAAACCTTTTGGCATAAATCAAACTTATAGTAATGGAAAGTTTTAACGCCAAGCTGTAAATTATAAAGTCGTAAAAGCAAAAGTCGATCAAACAAATTGTATCTTGATTTGGACCATTTAACTTAGGTAATAATTCACTAAGCAACGTAATTAATCATGTTATTAGGCCAACTTTATTAACTAAAATTTATTACTGGTACATTTTAGTGCGGGGGTATTATATTAAAATTAGAACAAAAATATCGTAAATCCATCAGTCATTAAGACATAATGTTTTCTAATTTTTAAGTTTTTAGGTCACAAAAGTGTTTGGCATTTTAACCAATTTTGAATGTTTAAAACAGGCTAGTACGATTGTTATGGAAAACAAAAAAACGGGGATAAAAAAAGTATAGACTGTAGTTATCTTAATGATTATTTTAATAGTAGATCTCTGAATCAGTATTTAAAATTGTGGTATTATTTTCATAAATTATATATATTCTAAGTATGTGTATCTTCCGGTCAATTTAATACATATGATATTCGAGTTATGTTATGGACGGAAAGGGACAATCATAAAAGATAAAAAATATATTTATTAACTATGATCTTATAAATGGACCTTCACTTCATAGAATCAAAATATTTTTTTACGTGAGTGCATCTCCTGAAAATTATTTATAAAAACATTCTAGATTCACAAGTAAAAATTTTCTTTTGCCGCTTACTAGAGATCAACCTTACTAGCTAGTGTTGAATTGATAACTGTGTGCTTCTAGAAATTCGCTTATATCATCAGATTTTATTTAAGCTGCCCTTCACCTTTTTCCCAACGTTTAAATGCACATGATTTAGGGTAATTTCAATGCATTCAAAATTAAAATTTTAGGGACATGTAAGGCCACAGTATTTTCGTAAAATTATTAAAAGTGATTATTATAAAAATGAACGCATTTAAAAAATTGCCAAATTTAGTTTAAGCGCTTAAAATATTTTTTCGGAGATAAATTTATAGAAATAAAAATTTGAATAAATAAAATTTTCAGAAATTTTAAATTTTACGAAAATATTATTTTGCGCACGGCCTGGCCTACAAGTTTTTTAATTAAAGTCAAATATATAAAAAATTCTAAATAATCTTTATAACCAATAATTAATCGGCATACCCAAGATAGTGAAAAAATAATTCCGAAAAAAATTTAGACTAAACTTTAATTGCGCTCTAATTACACTAAAATATTAAAGAAAACGAATTATTCACAATTTTTTTTAAACAATTAATTAAAAATTTAAAGAAAAAATATTTGTTGCTTTAATTCTACTTGAAAATAAGTAGAATGTCACAGCTGTGATACTTTGATGCAATCGGTGTCTTGTTTTTGTTTTTTTTTTATAAAATTGTCGATGGTAATTCACATCAATAAAAACGCATTTTTTACGCGTTCTAGCAAAGTAAGTTTTTATTTTCGTAAAATTTTCAAAATTTTAAATTTTGTAACAAAACGCAAATTTTTAAAATTGTCAAATTTAGTTTATGGACATAAATGCTTTTTCTAAAAAGAAATTTTTTTTTAAATTTTGAAAAAAATAAAAGTTTCAGAATTTTCAAAATTTTACGAAAATAAAAACTCACTTTGCAGGTGCCCTAATGCAATAATGCAAATTGCCTTTATATTACTCTGATTAATAAGTTTTTATATTAATTTTAATAAAATAAAAATACACACAAAAGTTCAAACCTGGCCATGATAGTATGGCCCAGCCCAGCCTGGTTATAGGTCTGAAAATCGGCATTTTCAAGCTCATTTTCAAGCTTCACATTATTCGCTTTGAAAATATCGATAAAATACAGAGTGTAGAAGTAATACAGTTTATTGTGTAAAAGTTAATTTATTATTTTTACTAATTTTCAACAATAATAAAAAAATCAGGCAAAAAAAATTTAGCCAAGCCCATATTTTTTTCATTCAAGCCAAACACCCTTTTAAGGCTTTGGGGCAGGCACGATTCTAGATCCCTTTTGGGGGGGGGCAGTGCCCCCCCCCCCAAAAATAATTGAATTTGCCCCCCAAAAATACATAGTAATTTTATGTTTGCCCCCCCCCCAAAAAATTGAGTTTGCCCCCCCCCCCCTCTAAAATACATAGTAATTTTATTTCTTCCACATAATATAATTAAATTTGCTCCGTCAAAAATATTTAAAAAATATTATCCTAAAAACATTTACTTTTTTTTAAAGTGTTTTTATTCATTAATACTTCTCATCCGCAAGAGAGATCAAACTAACAGAAATATAGAAAAATTTGATTTTACAGAAAGTTTTATATTTGTGAAACCAATTCATAAATCTGATACCTAAGAAATTTTCTCAGTTAACAACAATCTTTTGTTAAAATATAATCTAGAACCAAAGAACCTGATCGCACAATGCTACGATGGGGCGAACGTAATGCCCGGGAAAAAATGGTGTTCAAGTATTTCTAAGCAAAATAGCTGGACACCATGTCCCGTATATTCACTGCTTTAACCACCGATTGCATCTTGTTGTAAAATATTGTCCTATTTTAAGTGAAGAGAAAGATTTTTTTGATAATTTTTCTTCCCTTCTTAAATTTTTTCAACATGATGCAATCAAGGTAGTTAGTGAATGCGGGACCATACCCCGGCTGTTGCCCCATTGGTGGTGTGGTCACTACCTGCCCATTGTTTTTTTTTAAATTACACAGATATATTTAATACTCTTTTAAAAATTAAAAATTAAAAAAACTTTTATATCTTCGGGTCACAGGGCCGAATCGGGGTTTTTTGATCATATTTTTAATCATCTATTTATTTTTTTGTATTTAATTGAAAAATTATTTTATTTATTAAAAATAATTATAGATCAATTTCAATGCAGAACGATTTATATTTCTAAAAGTTCTGATTTAATACATCATTGTTTGTTAGAAATTAAACAATTAAGAAATAAAAATATATTTGAAGATTTATTCAAATATTGTTTTGATATTAATATTTTTTTAAATGACAATAATTTATCTATGGATAAAAGAAAAACCAAACCTAAAGATTTTTCTGATTTTTATTTATTTTCTACTCATAAGTTTGAAAATATTTTAAATATTAATGATGAAAAAAGTATTTATTTTAATATTATTGATTTATTTATATTTTGATAATAGATTTTTTACCGATGATAGTTGTTTAAAATCTTTAGATTCCCTTTGTAATTCTGATTAACCTTTATTTTAGATATAAATAAATAACCTTTATTTTAGATATAAATAAATTAGAGCCTCTTTTAAAAAAAGTAATATTGATAAAAATTCATTATCTAAAGAAATTGACGTAGCCAAAAATTTTTTAATAAGAAGTTAATAATTACAAAGAATGTGTTACTATTGATTTTGTTAAATTTTTATATGATTACAATGATGCGTTTTTTAACATTTTTCCTATAAGTTTGTTAATTGGCTTTTCAACGTCGAGTTGTGAAGCCCCATTTTCTTCTTTAAGAAGGATAATAACACTAGTGACCTGCTTAAAGGTGATTTGGTTCTTTTAGAACACGAAAAATCATTAACTAGGGGCGTTGAATTTTGATGAATATTGTAATTTAATTAATATCCTCTAAGATAAAATAGTTTGATCAATCACTGCTCATAATCAGCTAATTATTAATTGCTTATATTTTAACATGTTTGCATACTTTTTTTATGCGCATTTAACCTTTATGTTCATGTTTTATTTAATTTTTTACCCTAATATTAATAACTAGTTATATATGACCAGTGTTTTTTCATATATATTCTTCCATACTTATACATTTTGTTTTCATGATAATCAATCTTATTTCACTTTTCATTTTTTAAAATCCAAAGTTTTATATTCATTTTTATCATTCATGTATATCATATTATTAATTTTGATGCGCAATGATACCAAATGATAAAATTATACTTACAGTTAATTCAAATCTCATATCTTTTTAAGCAGATTTTAGTGAAACAATTAATTTTAATTCACATATTCCATTTATAAACTCATTTTTTTTTAATTTAAGAATATAATAAATTACTATTAATTTGTTAAAAAATTTTGAACATGGATTCTATTGTTGTACATGTATATTTTTTGCCGTGACCGAAGGTCACGGCCAATTTTGCCGCCGAAGGCGGCAAAAAATTTTTTTCTGCCCCCCACGAGTTTTTTTTGCCCCCCTAAAATGGAAAAGCTAGAATCGGGCCTGCTTTGGGGTGACTTTTCTAATGGACAGAGTCGTTGTCAGTCAATACCTTTATAATAAGTGGTAAGAAACAGCTTTAATAACAATATGTTGGTGTAGCAAGTTTCAGTTTTAATTCCAATACTATAGTTTCTGTTGAAATCTAAAAGCAAATATTTTTTGATCAACATCTATATGTTGTTTATAAACTTAAAAAACGGATTGGAATTACATTATGGTGCAACCTGTTAGTTTTTTTAACACAATTTATAAAAAATTAAAATTACATTTGGTTTCTTGCACCTAGAAGTTATCAAATAAACAAATTAATGAAATTCAACTTTATCTATATTAAGCTGAGAAAACACACCACATTTGCTATTGTGGGTTAGGTAAATTTTTAGCGTTAAATAAACAGTTTTTACATATTTGAAAAAAAATATGTAAATAAGTAAGTTATTTTCAATATAATAACAAATAATGCCTAAAATTTTAAAAACCCTTTTAAAATTATGTTCATATTTTTTCAAAACCCCCTAATAATATAACAATGTACAAAATATAATAACAATTGCAATTTTATATATATAAAGTTAAATCATACCATCATTAAATAATTTATATTGTTTTGTAAAGGGTTTAGAGGGATTAACAATTAAGTCTTCTTGAATTTCATCTTGAATAAATTTCATAGACAATTGGGAAAGTAATACACCAGAACTATTGTCAAAAAAATCACCAATAGCCTCTTGTAACTTCCTACATTAAAATATTCTTGATTAATTAAAAATAAAAATTGTCAACAATTAAACAAAAAAACCTACATCTAATTAATGTTTTTAGTTAGATCTGGTTATTAAAATTAATAATATTTAAAACAAAAGACCTACTTGTAATTAATGTTTTTTCTTTTAGGTTTGAATAATATTTAATTAAATAATAAAAATATTAAAAAAGTTTTTTCACTCAATAAATTAAAAAAAATTAAATACATATCAAAGATTGATTGAGTACGTTTACATCCTATAAACTCTACCTTTATACAATTAAATAAAAATTGTGGATATTTATCACCAGTTATGCATGTCCATCCAAAAAATTGCATCGTTTTCATCAAAAATATGCTTTGTTAACTCTTGAAAATGTGACAGCAATATATCTTTATCGCTTGTTCTCAAGCAATTTAAGATAAAAGAAAGCTTTGTATCAATTTCTTGGTCGATTTCCATCAGTGACGCCTAAAAATTCATTCATTCAATATAAATTCTAAATAGGTAATAGGAGCTTTTCATTTTTTTAAAATCAAAGCGACAAATTATTTCATCTAAATACAGATTTTAGTTAATCAATATAATAAATAGTTAAACTTTATGTCTTAGTAATATAATCTTTAAAAATTGATTAATTAATTAAAAGTAAAAGCTAACAAATTTGCTTACTGGTAAAATTTTTTAAGTGATTTATAACTGTGATCTTTAATTGACCGCTATAATATATACATTTTTTTGTCTCATATAAAAAAACATACACCAGAATGATTAATTATTTGTTCAATAAGATTTATTACATGATGTAAAAGATTTATGTCTTTAGAGTAATTTACATACTGATTTATACGTGTATGATTATCACATATGCATATATTACCTTGCTATTTTACTTTTCATTATTACAAAGGCTCTAAGATTGGAGGTAATATTAGACCCAATGTTTTTACAATTTAATTTTTAAAAGGTTCACGTATAATATAAAAATTCAAAATAATTATTTAAGTAATGGTATGATAAATAAGACATTGCCCCAATCCAAATACTGCAATATATTAAAATGCCTTATATGGTCAAAATAATTTTTAGTAGTGGACAGGGATGTATAAATTATATTATTAGTCAGAATCCTTATGGATTAAAAATATGAATATTGCCAATTGTACGTAGCTTAAACATAAATCTTTATTTTTCAATTTTCTTAATAATCAAGCATAACCGTGACATATTGTCCGAAGTTGGCAGGTGGACGGTCCGGAGTGTTTAGTCTGATATTTTTCCTTTTATAGGTTGCTTATTTAAACCAACGTTAAAACATTCCCTAAGTTTTTATTTCCCGCTTGACGGTAATATACCCGCTACGACGGAAGAATTAAGTCGGCATACTAATTAAGTATAATTAAAAATAGCCGCATATTTTATAAAACTAGGGTTACGCTGGAAGCATAAAATATAAAAATATTTAAACTGTTTTAATTAAAAGCAAAGCAAACCCACCTTTGTATGATTAGAATTAGAAAGTTCTTGATAATTAAGTGTTATTTTAAAGTAAAACTCCACGCCTAAATTAACCTGCAATTCCCACGTATTGGATAGTTAGTAATTGATACTCAACCAAAACGACAATCACAAATCTAGACCTCACGACTATGAGAATAATCGGCTACGATGAAACAATTACGAATATATTTAATCTACTGCGCACATTCACATTAATTTTTATAATTGATACAGATAGCTTACGCTATACTTTTTGTATAGGGTAAGGTGTCTTAGTATAATATTCTTTGAAATTGATTAATTAATTAAAAGTAAAAGCTAACAAATTTCCTTTAGGTAAAAAATTTTTGAGTGATTTATTACTGTGATTTTTAACCTTGGCCGCTATAATGTATACATTTTTTTTGTCTTATATAAAAAAATATATACTAGAATGAATAATTATTTGTTAAATAAAATTAAGTACATGATGTAAAAGTTTTATGTCTTTAGAGTAACTTACAGATTGATTTATTATACGTGTATGATTATCACATGTACTATACTCAGCGTATTTAGGGGTTGTCAAAAGGGGGCAATTGCCCCCCTTTAAAAATTTTTTTTTTAATTTTTATGATGTATTTTGGGGTTGAAGTTAATTATTAACCATAAAAGGGAATAAAAATCAATAAAATTGCTATTTTTTGGAAAATATACAGCCTTATAAATTAAATTTGCAAATAAAATATCAACATTAAAATAAAATTTGTAGTATCTTTCCTCTAAAAAAATTTCTTGCCCCCATTAGAAAAGTTTCTGCATACGCCCCTGACTATACTACTTTGCTCTTTTACTTTTCATTATTATTACAAATTCACACGAAATAAATTGGTTTTTCTGAACTTCATTCTCAAATACTTTAATTAATATAAAGTACATTTAATTTTTAAGATGATTAAAACCTATTTTAAAAATCTTTAGATTATACTAAATTATAAATTTATTTTTAGGGCACAGCTTAATCTATGATTTTGCAGTTTATTACAAGCAAAATAGTTGATTTTATAGACTTAATCATGTTATTTAACCCGCGATTGGCTCAATGGATTTCTCTTTTTACATGCATGTACTAATTCCATACAGAATTTAGTGTATTTCTGATACTAATCTTAATTTTAACCCAAACTAATTAAAACTACCCATTATAAAATAACCCTAGCCAAATCCTAATAATTTAATTTTAAACTAATACATATCTAATCCAAACCGAATGGATAGCAATATCAGTAAAATTATTACATATGTGCATATTTTTATTTGAAAACACTAGCTTATAATAGATTATCTTTTAAATAAGCGGAAATATCTACTAAGTTAAATATTATTTAATTAAAATATAAAAAAAATATCATTAAACAACACAAAAAAACAACATACACGATTTTTATAGGGTTTTGTAGAGAATTTTCTTGCGATAACAATCGCGGGTTTAGTTTTTTCCAATGCCTCCAATTTTTTTTAACCGCGTCTAAAGTTCAGAAATAATTTTAAATTTAAAAAACTATTAATTTTTCATATATTCTATTGAAATATTTAGATTCCTCATAAAAATCATATCTAGGGTTATTACTTAAAATTATTAGCAATTTATTTTCAAGTTATTTAGGTTCAAAAAACGGATTTAATAACGAAAACCACTAATTATTCAAAAACATAAAAATAAAAAAAAATTAATATTTTTAAAAAATCCAAACGCTTTACGTTAATAATGAATGTTTCCTTAATCCTAATATATTATATAACTTTTGAAACCATACGTTTTATGATATAGAAGCTCATAATACCCCAAAAATAGGAAAATCTCAACTTTGACACTAAATAACTAACTGAGGCATTGGCTAAAATTTTGATTTTATATTGGTAATTAGCACCAAAAAATTGACCAAAAACGATAGTTGCCATAAATGATACTTAAGGTCGTCCAAATTTTGTTGTCCAGTGTATTCAATCATTGTATTTTTACACATATAAATTCTAAAGTGAATTTAGAATCCCCAAGAGCCTTGCAATGTTTTTTTAAAAATATGAAGGTTTTTATTAAATTGCCTTATACTAAATTCAATTAATTTTATAGAATATCTGGTAATACAATATGTTTTTACTTAAGATAATATCCAGGTATGTTATATATAAAATTTTGGGAAAAAAAAATAAAAAATAATTCAAAAATAGACTGCAGTTTTTTATATGATTTTTGTTATTTTAAATTTGTAATATATAAAATATTTTTAGATTTTAAATAATTTTTTCCCTTACATTTTAGAACTTTGCAAAAAGCGATATTATGAAATTAAAAAAATTTACATAATATATTTTTAAAACTTTGTAAAAATGTCAACCACATCCTGACACCATCTATACCCTTAATGCAACTCTTTGTGGTATTTAAAAAACCTATTCATAATTTAAAATAATATTAAAAATTTTATTTTTTGTCAATTTTCATCTGTATGCTAAATAAAAAATTATAATTCGAAAAAATGCATTTATAATTAAATCAAAGAACAGGTGATTCCCGTTAAAATTTTAATTGAAACATATAAACTGAAATACTCTTTAAAATAATGGAGGATTAATATTGGGGTACGCTTGTCTCAAAAGCACGTCATTTAACTTTTTTTACTTACCCACCAGCGGGTTAAATGGCTCTACGTAAATTTACAAAAATGATCAGTAAACGAATAAAAATCAAAATAATAGTTTTTAGTGAGATTTTAAATTTTTAATCTTTCAGACAAAAATAGCCTACGCAGTACTGATTGATACAAATAAATAAGTTCTTGAATTTTGCATTTCGAAAAAAATGCTTGTTTAAAAGTTCTTTTATTAATTTTGCGTATATTTATCAAAAAATATAAAACTACCTTAATTAGTTTAAATTTTTAGATTAAATTGCATATAATTCGCCCGCAATTTAACCCGCCATTGGTACTGGGTCCAAACGGACCTCAGCACTTTTTATAATTGAATATCTTCAAAAATAATATATATTATTGGCCAAAATATTGTGACTTTTTTCTTAAATATATAATAAACAAAACTAGTAATTAAAATTTAGTCTAAATCTAATGACAAAATTTATTTAAAATTTAGAAATTAAATAGTTATTTTTTTTCTAAATATTTTTACATATTAATTATACAAAATGTATGTATTGTATAATAATGATATAAATTATTATTTTCCTTAGTCTAGTTTTTAAGGTGAATAAAAGCCAAAAATAATATTTTATTTCATAATATTTTATTTCCATGAATTTCATAAAATGTTTTACCCGACCTAAAAACACGATTTAATCAATAATATTGATACATTTAATTTATTGATTTGATTTATTTAATGTAATATGGAAAAATAAAATTTAATTTTTCAGAAATTTTCTACTTTGTGTCAAATAAAATTTGCACTATTCATAATAACTTATATTCTGAAATTAAGGAGCACGTTTTTTTCTTTAAAATAATAAAAATCTAATTCGTAGCTCTATGAAGCTATAGAGTTAAAATTGGGGTCCGTATGGACCCCACTGTACCATTCGCGATACAAAAATCTCACTCTATTCGCGGGTTAAAATGTTTTTTGTTTATCTGAGCTGTTGATTGAATACATCCTCCAAATTAATTTAATTTTTTGGAAAAGTAGCTATCTTTGTCTTTTCAAATATATGGATCTACTATAACCACTTTTATTGCCCTTTACTTCTTAAAAAAAATTATTTAATTTAAGGAGATAACAATTTAACCAATAATTGGCAAAATAAATTCATTTAGAGACAAGTCAGAAAGACCTAAAATTGCTTTGTTTCTATAAAAATAGTAATTCATGCCTTATTTTTGTATTAAAATATTACGCATTTAATCCCTTTTTTCATTCTCCCCTCCGTGGCTTCCGTTTTTGGATGAAATTGTGAAGAAAAATTGAACATCTTTGAAATTTATTACAAATTAAGTAAATTAATGTTAGGCTTATTGTAAACGAGCAAATTATACTTATGGTTTTAATTTTTAAAGTCTTTAAAAATATTGTCCTTTGAAGAAAAATTTTGAGTTGTGGGTCATAACCATTTCTTCGGGAAAATGGGTATTAAGATTCAAAATAAACTAAAAGCAAGACCGTGCAATGCACAAAGATCACATCTTTGTATATACTGCATCTATCTATTAAGTACGGATAAGATTTAAAATAATTTCATTTTTGAGTTAAAGTTATTATGATGTTAAATTCTGGATTAGAAGTATAATATGTTGGTTCTTGTTAAATAAGTCTAATATTCAATAAAAGTTTGCCAATTACGCATAATTTAAAAGGGAGCTAAAATAGAAGGCGATTGTAAATCACAAAGATAATGTCATCGGTGGAAGTTAGCAAATCGGAAATATAATTTTATTCTGAAAAGAAATTAACAGTTCGTATTCACTGGTGTTTGTTAATAACAAACAACTATTTATTATTTGAATGGCTTAAAAAAGCTTAACTTTTCCGCATATTTTTTTATCGGTATTGAGCAAACTTAAAATAAAAACTTTTTTTTCTGTTTTTGCCAAAAAAAAAGTTTTAATAATTATATTTTACTCTTTTGTGCCACCTCAGCTCATTTTCCATACCAAAAAAAATATTAACATAAATTCTATTATATTAATAATTTTTTTATATTACCTCATATGTATGAAATTATAACTATTAAAAAATAATTTTGTGTCCCTAATTTATAGTGTGCAGACTAACTATTTTTTGGTAAAGATAAATTACAAAATCGTAAATGCGAAACTAAACATTGCAAGTATTTTTGACGAATTTCGGTATTTGGTGGTTTATATGCTACTAGTTACAACTGTTTTTGACAAATTTAGACTTTATAACCATCTTTTCACCAAATTGTGGTGACAATCAATTACCGAAACACTGCGCTAACTCTTTAGCGTTTTTAACGTTTTTTTATAAATTAAAACTTAATTGTATAGAGGGACCAATGCTATAAGATAATTATTCCAACTAAGGTTTTTTTGCAATATACCAATGTTTTAAGGCGATTAAATCAAAAATTAATATTTAAATAAAATTGCAAGGAGGCAATATTAAAAGTATTAAGGTTAAGTGTTCTTGATATAAGTGCAAATTAAAAACTCAGGCGCAATTTTAAACTTGGTAATTCCTCTTTTATTCTCATTCAGGCCCGATTCTAGCTTTTTCATTTGGGGGGGGGGGGGGGGGGGCAAAAAAAAATATGGGGGGGGGGGGGCAGAAAAAATATACATGTACAACAATTGAATATGTTCAAAGTTTTTATTTTTAACAAATTAATAGTAATTTATAATATTCATAAAATAAAAAAAATGATTGCGTTTATAAATTGAATATGTGAATTAAAATTAATTGTTTTCGCTAATATCAATTGCTTAGATTTGGAAATTAATTGTAAACATAATTTTATCATTTGGTGTCAATGCGCATGAAAAATAAAAATATGAAATATATGAATGATAAAAATGAATTATATAAACTTTAAATTTTAGAAAATAAATATTAAAATATGATTAATTATCATGAAAAAAAAATTTATGCTAATTTGGTAGAATATATATGAAAAAAACACTGGTTATATATAACTAGTAATTAATATTAAGGTAAAAAATTAAATAAAACATGAACATAAACATTAAATGCGCATAAAAAACATTTGCAACCATGTCTTAAAATAGTAAGCAATAAGCTGATTATCAGCAGTGTATTGTATTAATCTAACAATTTTATGCTAGAGGTTGTTTTGATTAAATTATATAATTTATCAAAATTCAACGCCCCAGTTAATGATTTTTCGTGTCCTAGAAGAACCAAATCACCTTTACGCAGGTCACTACTTGCCAGTCTACTAGAAGTTATTATCCTTTTTAAAGAAGAAAATGTGGTCTCACGACATTGAAGAGCCAAATAACAAACTTATAGAAAAAAATTTATAGATCAGGAAACACATCTTTGTAATCATATAAAAATTTAACAAAATCATTAGAAACACATTCTTTGTGATTATTATGTTTTCTTATTAAAAAATGTTTGGCTACGTCAATATCTTTAGATAATGAATTTTTATCAATATTACTTATTTTTAAAAGAGGCTCTAATATATTTATATCTAAAAAAAGGATAATCAAATTTATAAAGGGAATCTAAAGATTATAAATGGATATTATCGGTAAAAAATCTATTATCAAAAGAATCAATGAATAAATCAATATTATTAAAATATTTTTTAATTCATCATTAATATTTAAATTATTCTCAAACTTATGGAAAATAAATAAAAATCAGAAAAATCGTTAGGTTTAGTTTTTCTTTTATCCATAGATAAATTATTGTCATTTAAAAAAGTATTATATATATCAAAACAGTTTTTGAATAAATCTTCAAATGTATTTGTATTTCTTAATTGATTAATTTCTAACAAACAATGGTGTATTAAATCAAAAGTTTTAGAAACATAAATCGTTTTGCATTGAAATTGATCATTAGTTATTTTTAATAAATAAAATTATTTTTTAAATGTGAAATACAAAAAAATAAATTGATGATTATTAATATGGTCAAAAAACCCGACGCTTCGGCCTTGTGACCTGAAGATATAATAATTTTTTAATTTTTAAAAGAGTATTTAATATTTTTATGTAATTTTAAAAAAAACAATGGCGTCGTAGTGACCACACCACCGATGGGACAACAGCCGGGGTATGGTTCCGCATTCACTAACTTCTTTGATTGCATCATGTTGAAAAAATTTATGAAGGGAAGAAAAAGTATCAAAAAAATTTTTTCCTTCACTTAAAATTTCAAGACAATCTTTTACAATAAGATGCAATCGGTGGTTAAAGCAGTGAATATACGGAACATGGTGTCCAGCTATTTTGCTTAGAAACACTTGAACCACCTTTATCCCCGGGCATTACGTTCGCCCCATCGTAGCATTGTACGATCAGGTTCTTTGGTTCTAGATTATATTGTAACAAAAGATTGTTGACAAGTGAGAAAATTTCTTAGGCATCAGATTTATGAATTGCTTTCACAAATATAAAGCTTTCTGTAAAATCAAATTTTTCTATATATCTACAGAATAATTTCTCTGTTAGTTTGATCTCTCTAGCGGATGAGAAGTGTTGATGAATGAAAACACTTTTTAAAAAAAGTAAATATTACAATAATATTTGTTAGATATTTTTGGCGGAGCAAATTTAAATATTTTATGAAGAAGAAAAAATAAAATTTATACGTATTTTTTTTTTGGGGGGGGGGGGGGGGGGGGGGATAAAAAGACAAAGTATGTGGGGGGGGGGGGTAAATTTAATTTTGGGGGGGGGGGGGGGGGGGGGGCATTGCCCCCCCCCCCCCCCCCAAAAAGGGGTCTAGAATCGTGCCTGTTCTCATTTCAAAAAAATTGAATTTTTGAGATCTTTCAACGTCGTTACAATTTTATGACATATTGACAAGGTTCAAATTTAATATATATATGGTTTCTCCGATAAAATAATATGAAAAAAAAAATTAAATATATTATATATTTCGGAAAAATTTTTCCTTCTTTGTGGAAAGAAAAATAAAAATTGAAATGGAATGTTACATTCCAAGTGAAATTTTATAATTTGATATGATCAAAATTTAAATAAATAAGTCATGGTGGTATTAATAATGTGAAATATTATAAAAAAAAATACATAGATATTGTATTATTTACAAATTTGAACTAAATTTTAAAAGCCTAAAAAATTGTTTTTAATAAAATTAAGCTTATTATTTGTATTTTTAAATTATTTAACTAAATAGAAAATGGTGATTACATTTTTAAAAATTAATTAATTAAATAGAAAATAATAATTATTAATAAAATGTGAAGTCGCTTTATTTAAAATGTAATTATAATCAATTTTTATATTTAATGAACGGGGAATATTTTGTATAGCAAATCTTTATAAGATTTTTCTTTTAAAATTATCTTGTTTAACATTTAAAATTTGTAGCGTGAGATTTAATGAATGTGAGGTTAAAGGTGATGTTCTGCTAGAGCAGTTTTAAAAAATAGGTTGTTTTTTATGGCAGATTTGTCTTCTTTAGTTCTTATATTTATAAACCGAATAGTTTGCCCTATGTAAAAAAAATGCAGAAATTACAGACACAATTAGATGAGTTTTGGTTGTGAAAAATTTGTTTTATGAACTTATAAGAAGATTTATGGGTTAAAAAATACATTGGCATGATTTTTTAATATGTGGCGTACATTGTCGTACAAATATTAGGATGATTTAAATTTTTTTCGATGCGGGTAAGTATTTTTTCTTGGGAAATTAAGTTTTTTGTGTGCGAGTTAAAAGAAGATGGGGTTTTTTCGTTTTCGGATATGTCATTATGTTTGTATAGATGCTGTAATGTGATGTCGGATGTATAGGTGTATTATTTGTTTGTAAAATTTTATTTATTATTTTTACAGGTATTTGTAACCCTGATTTAAAAATTTAAACATTAGTTTGTTGACTTGACTTGAAATATGAAAATTAATGGATAATAATAGTGTTCTTTTTAAATATGTGTAAATTACAGCATTAAACGAAAATTTTGATTGGTTAGAATTTATGTTTAAAAATTGTAAGTTAGCAGTCGATTTAGTAAAAACAGAAATGTCTTATTTGTTCAACTTCACGTTAACTTTAATTCAAGAAACGAAAGTTGACAATTATTTTCTTGAGTAAATTTAAGTTCAGATGATCTTTCAAGCCAAATTTAATATTTAAAACAATTCCGCATTTATTTATTTCAGCTCTTAAATGTTTTTTATAATTTTGACAACTTAGCAAAAAAAACATTTAAAACAAAATAAATAAATAATTTAATATCTTCAATGAATTTTGCTGAATTTAATTAAGGAGCTTGCAAAATTTTTAAACATAATCTAGGCAGTTAGCAAAAATTATTTATGCCGGATTGATTAAAAAACTCATTGTTAAATTACATAATTTTATTTGAGAACAATGCTAGTTTTTGTTAAATTAATGAACAATTTATCGCCCAAAACAAATTAATTAAAATTTTTATGAGTTTTACATAATTTTATTTAAGAGTTTAAAAACTATTGCGAAACCAAATATGGGCATTTTAGCATAAACCCTGCGGGTCAAATTAAAAAATTCAAGAAATGCTCAAAAGTTGCTTTCTTCAAAATCTTCTTATTTGTGATCGTAAATAAAAAACACAGAAAACAGTGGGTTTAAGGTTTTCCCCATTCCTTTATCCATGTGGGGGCGCCATACCCGTTAGGGCTTTGACTCTTTTAACCCCAGCAAGGCATTAAAATTGTCGACAGTAAGATATGCTCGCACGCAGGCGACCTAGGTTTATCGCCTAGGCTCTCACTTTAGGCATATCGTTTAGGGCCTACTGCTTAAGCAGGCCACTCAGCATCTTCAAAGTGGTTGGTCATCTATACTATTTTTCTGAAGAAAAAGTTTCTTGTGCAGGCGAACTCACAACCTCCTCCGTTTAAGACAGAAATATTTGCCATAGAGCTATCTGAGCCGATTGTGATTTTAAATGATTAAGTATTTAATATAAATTAACTAAAGAAACGTATATATAAAACTCTAATTATATATATTAGGTTAATATCAAATTACTACGATAAAAATGAATAAAACGTCATTTTGAGCTTAATTAAAAACTAGATTTAAAAAAGAGTAGTATTTCACTCCAACTCTTTTGAAAAATATCGATTGAAAATATGTGAAAATGGAGAAAAATTACATTTTACAAAAATTTAAAAAAACGAGAGCTTTTGAATTAAAAAGTGGTTCTCGCCCTCGACACATTTAAAAAGCTCGGGACAAGTTAGTGTTAATTATAACTCGGCTCTGGGCACTTAATACAATTTAATTAATAATAGTGAACGCCCTTATGACAGTTCTAAATTTTATATTTTTAGAACAGCTTTTGTCATATGATATATTCAAATAATGATTTATTTAATATATTCGCTCATTGTGCTATTAATAAATAAGTTTCAATGTGTTCCCAGGTAAATCAAATTATTGATTTGGTAACTAATTATATAATTTAATGTACATTTTTAAGCCCTAATTTCATGTTTTATTAAAAAATCAAAAATCTTGTTTTTGACGGTCCATATCATTTAAACTTTGTTGTTTTCCGGTCTATGGGGTGTTTTTGATGAAGATAAAAATAATTTATAAAGTCAAGCTAATATTAGTGGGTAGTTTAAGGTGTAAATTGTTATAAGTTAGAGTGAGAGATTAGATTAGTGTTAAATCTGCGCATGTGTATATAATGGTATGTGTGCTCCCAATCTTTTCATAGGCCACGTGCAAAGGAAGATTTTATTTTCGTAAAATTTTAATAATGGAAATTTTTTTTAATTTTATTTTTTAAATTAAAAAATCAATATCTCAGCAAAATTATTTTATGTGCTAAAGTTAAATTTGGCGAATTTTTAATTGCGTTCATTTAAAATAATAAAATTTTAAATTTTGCAAACATAAAAACTCACTTCGCATTTGACATTATTTAATTATGAAAGTAAACTAATTCACCCATTTAAATTTTTTATTTGATTTTGCTAGCAATTACTTTGTCACGGCCCCAAATAACATCCGCCCGGGCTATAATTATACTATAAGCGTTGCCTTGTTTAATAATAAATCTACGTCCGAAACCGCGAAGGATGATGCAGTGAACATGGAAGCAAAGCTGATCAATCGAGCGATTACGCCGGTTGAGGTCATAGCCAAAGCTGCCGGGAACTTTAATACCAAAGGAACCCATAATTTGACCATCAAAGTAATTATTCAACATATTGATTTTATAATGTGATTGAATAGTAGTAATGCTACAATAGGCCATAGACAAACTCGCGAAATATTAATTTAAATTTAAAAAATAGTAATGTTGCTGGGAACGCTATTTGGATCCAAAAAAAATGTCAAAATTTATTGGTGTTGTTTGAATTGCAATTGAATAAAACTTCATTCGTAAATTTAACTTTTATATTGATTTTTATAAAAAATTGTCTTTTTTCAGATCCCAAACAAATTAAAGGAGGGAGTTTACACGTTGGTAGTTATGTCGCCCGATCTTCCAAACATGAAGGAAGAAATTGAATTAGCCTACAACAAAAAAAGATTGTCAATTTTTATAACGACCGACAAAGCCATCTACAAACCATCCGATCATAGTAAAGCCTTTTCTTGCCAAAATTTTAATGAGCTGCTGGCTCAAGCTCTTGAAGCACTTTCAAAACAAACTATTTTAGACCTTTACTAATATATATTTTAACGTTTTGGCATTGGGTGTCAAATTATATGTTTTTTAATTGCTCTAAAATATTCGCTTGCCCAGACAATTGTGCAAAATTATGACTAAGGGCGTGACTTATCTTAAAATATTTTGAGTACATTAATTTTTTCCTTTAAACGTCATTTAAATTGCCAATCTTAACACATAAAAGATTTAATATTGAATATAAAATTTATTAACTTAAATATATAAACTTGCTTCAGTATTTTTTATGTTAGGGTTTATGGATATATGCAAATAATTGATGATTTATGAATTAATTTTTTTTTAATTACAGTCAACTTTAGAGTTATTGTGCTGGATTCCAATTTGAGACCTCTGAGCACCAAGATGAATTTCACAATTCTTGATCCGAAAGAGAACCGTTTAGTTCAGTACTTAAATCAATCCTTGACCTTAGGTAAAAACACATTTTAATAAATGAATCGATCATTTCAAAATATGTAAGCAATTCGTCCTTTTAAACTTAGAACATCCTCCGTCAAATTAATTAACGGGGTTTGTTGCAATCTTTTGAGTGGAAAAATTAATTTATATTGTTTATAATAATTATCCTAAATTAAATATAAAAATTAATTGGGGGATAATTAAATGAAAATGTTTTTTCTAAGGGCACGTGCAAAGTGAGTTTTTATTTTCGTAAAATTTTAAAAATTCTAAAACTTTAAAAAAATTTATATTTTTCAAAATTTTTTAAAAAAAATTTTATTTCAGAAAAAGCATTTTATTTGCATAAACTAAATTTGGCAACAAAAAATTTGCGTTTTATTTCAAAACTAAATTTCACATAATTTTGAAATTTTCACAAAAATAAAAACTCACTTTGCACGTGCCCTAACACATAAAATAATAAACGCTGCCTTTAAAAAAAATTTATATGTTTCATCTGTTCAACCATTCCTGGCTCTAATTATCGATTCCATTTAAATCAATGGTCGGACTACCTTGAGCGCTTTCAAGTGTTTCAAACTCAAGTCATATCGGCTCATTAAGCTAAAATACTCCTCCTGTCTTACACGCAGGAGGTTTGGGTTCAAATCCGTACATAGGTGACCTTTTTCTTCGAAAAATAGGGCACATGTATAACCACTTTAAAGCTGTTGAGTATCCTGATTAAGGCCCTGCTCGATATGCTTAAAAAGAGAGGCGGTACCCCAGCGTGCGAGCAAATCTAACTATTTAACCCGTCGACAATAATAATTTTTTTGCTTGAATTAATTGAGTCAAAGCCCTAAACGGGTATGGCGCCCCTATTTAGTGATAATGACTGACAAAATTCGAAAGCCGTCTGTTTTTATTGAGAGCCTAGGCCTAAAAACTTAAGTCATTTGCGTGTGCAAAACATTTACCACTGCAAGGCTATCCTATAGAGATAAAAAAAGAAAATCTTCATGGATATACCTCCCCTTAACGGGAAATAAGGTTTGGGGAAAATGCCAATACTACAGTCATTTTTGCAGATTAGATAAATCGGACAAATTTTATTTCAGGATCATTCAAGGGCTCATTTAAACTATCTGACAAAACGATACTTGGTGTTTGGTCTTTGCAATGTTCGGTGCACGAGGTGACCGAGGTGGAAAGAGTCACCGTGGAAGAATATGTTCTACCCTTGTTTGAAGTTACGCTGAGCGCTCCGCAGTTTGTGGAAATATCGTCCATGGACACTATAACCGTTAGGGGCTCAATAGAGGCAAAGTATTTATAATTTGATTCCCAAAATGT
Source organism: Acutogordius australiensis (assembly GCA_030555515.1). Classification (NCBI taxonomy): domain Eukaryota; kingdom Metazoa; phylum Nematomorpha; class Gordioida; order Gordea; family Gordiidae; genus Acutogordius; species Acutogordius australiensis. Next base: position 28,840,655 of record CM060242.1, read on the forward strand.
ATAGCGTACTAGGCAATGATTTTATGGCTCAATCGATCGGATATTATTTTTACATTAGACCTGACCTGTCTGACTCTCTCTGTCCAGCCCGGCCTGCCCCAGACTGTAAAAAAGGCTCGGAAAATATTGTATATGCACAAACTTTAAAAATTTGGCCAAAATAGGCAATAGTTTTAGACGATGTGTCTGAAGTGGGAGCAGATAGCCGACCTTAGCAATTAAATCTGTTATATGATGGCACTATTGATTGTATGGCTCGAGCTAGTAGATACTCAGTTTTAGCGGCTTTCTTTAGCTAAGATGAGGGCCACTGTCAATCCATAAAAAAAACTTCAAACATTTGGCCTTTAAAAATATATAATTAATATCTATACATTGAGGTTGCCCGCTATATTTATTTTAATTTTAACTCACCGGCTCGGATTTTAATTTTTTATTTTAATTTCGGTCCGACCCGGCCTGAATTTACAAATAAGGCCTGTCAATTTTATATTGCAAGCTAAAAAAAAATTGTTTCAAAAATTATCAATAAAATACAGCTCGTAGAAGTAATACCCATTACCTTGTGATAATAAATTTATCATTTTTAGTTCTTGTTATTTAAAAAAAAGCAAAATATTTAAAAGATCTCCGTAATTTTCCCGGTCCCTTCTAAATGTATGCAGCTCGGAGCCCGTTTTTCGGGTATACAGGCATCGGGCGGGCTTTCGTGTCTCAACTTTGATCTCTATTTTAGGTTAGCCTGAAATAATTATTTTCTTCGTTCAACATATTTTAAGAAGGGAGGAAAGCCTAATTTTATATATATGATCATGTTATGTATATCATCAGGTATACTTTCGGTGGCATAGTTTCCGGACTAGCGCGCATTTCCTTCCAAGATCAATCTAGTTATTACGACCCGTTTTACCAAACCTACCACAGCTTGGAACGACAGATGTCGCTTCACGTCAAAGGCGAGGTGACACCCTTTGAACTAAAGCTCGACATCAAGGGCAAAAGCTACATGTAAAAATGAAGAGTATAAACGCTAATTCAATCGAGGAAAATTTGAATGTTGTTAGTTGTTTACCTGATTCGCAATTAATTAATTAAAAAAACATGCAGATTGCAGAGATAATTTTAAACCATGATTTCAAATCTTTCGTATATATCAACCAGGTCCCTATAAATTGGGCCTTTTTTTTTCGGGCCATAAAAGATTAAAAACTCTGGGTATTTTTAGGGGGAAAAAATCACTCCACAAAATTAGATAAGAAAATGCTTTCCAAAGCAAAAAGGGGGAAAACCCCCATTTCTTGGTTAAACTCGTATTTTATTTTGAAAATTTTTTAAAAATTAAAAAAATTAACTATAAGAAGATACAAAACTTAAGCAGAATATATTACATTTAAAAAATATTTTCATAACATAAGCTAAAACCCTTTATTTTTTCTAATAAAAACAAAAGATTGATTTTGGCCCATTTGAGCACACAAAGCCCTTTAGATAAATAGCCCCATGCTAAAAAAAAGTGGGGTTTGTTACAAGGCCCTTTTTTACAATAAAAGTTGTATATTTTTTTCTTTTTAACCCTTTAGGTGTAGCCTTTTTAATAAAAAAGCTTTTAAATCCCCACATAGAGCTGGTTCTTTTTTCTTTCCCAGGCAACAAATAATTGTTTATATGTATACGTAAGCAAAAACACTTTCAAGCATAATCACGTAAATTTAATTATAAATGTCATTTAAATCTGTATAATGACCCAGGTTTACATATGAATACTAGGCGAGGTTTATAGAATGCAGCACAATACTTTACATGATGGCCTTATCTCAATTATCAATTTTTTAAGTCACCACACGACGGGTGGGTGCCCAGCCTAACGACCTCAAAAAAAAGCCAAATTTGACAAAATCAAAAAAAAATTTATTTCTGTGACTTCAATTTTTCGTCTGACATAATGATATTATTTTTGAGTATATTAAGCAAAAACGTAGATTCTACCAAATATTTTACACACTCCAATATTAAACCCAATTTCGGACTGGTTTAGAAATTAGTTCACAGCTTAGCTGTTTTATCTATATACACAATTAATTTTTCCCAATATTTTTTATTTTTTAATCCTTATTTGTTTTTTTTTAACATTTTATTCATAAATTTGCAATATTTATAGTTAGTATGGTGAAAAAATAAGGACTATTAACAAATAAGAAGTATTAGCAAGATAATTTAGACGCTACAATAGATTAACTAAAGTTTACAATACCCAAATCAATGGGCTCAATTTTATAAAGGTTAAAAACATTGCTACCCTTTAAATAACACTCATTTCAGATCATCCAACGATTTTGAATGGGGCCGAAGCTTTAATTTGAGTGTTACCTTGAATGACACATTGACAAGTACGGTCAGAAACAAATCCCAGATTATAACAGTTGTACGACATCCTATACAAATTAAATTTGAAGGTCCGACCACGTTTAAAAACGGACTGCCCTTACCTATAAAAGTAATTTTTATGATTCTCACTCATCATAGAATGCCTAGGACATTGACTAAATACATGCAAAATTTAATAAAAAGTTTTATACAATAAAGCGCATTCAGACTCATTTCATTTTTTTCAAAAATATTAAAAATATCAGAAATTTGGAATTTTTAAATATTTTCAAAATTTAAAATTTTTGAAAGTTTAATTTTTTTTTTTTCAAAATTATTTAAAAACTTTTTTTTTCGGAAAAACTAATTAAATGCTAATAACGATTGCGACTTTTTAAAATGCTTTCAACAAAACAAAAAAAATGAAATGAGTCTGAACACGCCCATAAAAAATAAATTGTTTTCAAGATTATAGTACATAGAATTGATGGAGCGCCATTAAATCTTAAACCTTCAGACCCAGCGGAAGTTGAAATAATTCAATCGGAAAACTATGCCGGTCCAAACGAGAACCCAAAGCGAAAAGAAGCAATTGTGTTAAAAATCCCAAAAACTGGAATTATTGATTGGATCACTAACACCTCGTTCCGGGATGCTATTTACGCCATCACAATAAATGTTTGCACTAATTTTGTCATATTTTAATCAAATGAAATATTTCTTTAAAATCAATTTCTTTAGCCTTGAATTTATTGAATAATATATTTTGGGCTATCTTGCAACAATTAAACTCATGCTAATTTTGGCAATGCTTTATTTATAATCAATTATACAAATATATGCATATTTATCTTACAGGTCGACTAATATCAATGTTAAAAAAAAGAACTTTTTTAACTAAAAGGCTGGCCTTATATCTCATATATATTTTCCGTTTTTCGTAATTTCTTCCGCCTTCGGCTCCTATGCATTTTATACCACAGATTTTGCGACCTCGAGTAAAAAAAACTCAATATTTTTTTTTTCATATAAGAATCTCTAGTAACTTATATTTATCATCTCAAATAACGAGAAATTAAATAGTATATCAAGCTCTTTCATATAAAATATTGGCACCCCATATATAACTCAATTTATTACACTGGACAACAAAAAAAAACAACATAAACGATTTTTTGAGGGTTTTGTAGAGAATTTTCTTGCGATAACGATCCCGGATTTAGTTTTTTTACCAATGCCTCCAATTCTATTTAAACCGCGTCCAAAGTTCAGAAAAAAATTCACAAAATTTTTTTTACTATTAATTCTACAAAAAATCTATTGGCATATTCAGATTCCTTATAAAAAACATATCTAAAAGAGGTTATTACCTAAAATTATTAGCAATTTACTTTCAAGTTATTTAGGATCAAGAAACGGATTTTATGACGAAAACCACTAATTTTATAAAAATAAAAAAATTAAAAAAAATTAAATATTTAAAAAAAATTTAAACCCCTTACGTGTATAATGAATGTTTTCGTTATCTAAATATATTTTTAAACTTTTGTTACTACCCATAAGTTTTATGATATAGAAGCCCAAAATACCCCAAAAATTGAAATATCTCGACTTTGACACCGAATAACTAAAAATCTGAGGCATTGGCTAAAATTCCGATTTCATATTCGTGATCAGCGCCAAAAACTTGACCAAAAACCATAGTTGCCATAAATGATGCTTAAGGTCGTCCAAATTTTGTTGCCCAGTGTTATCGATTTTTAATTAAAATATTATTTGAAGTTTGAACAGTTTATTTTTTTGTTTATTTTTTTTTGACATTTTATCTAATTAATGTTGTAAACGGAATTGAAAATTCTTAAGATGGTAGGTTCGATCTCGGTAGTTAGCTCATAACTCTAAAAAATTTGTTAACTTGTGTTATATTAGGTAAAGAATTTGATTTTATATCATAATTTTATCCTTTTTTCTTTAATTACTTTTAGGTTAGGTTTAAACAGAGTCCTGGCAAAATATATTCGCATTACGTGACCGCTTTCAGGGATCCAGCCAACATCTATATTAGTTTGCATATACCTAAAAGGAATTATAAGGTATTCTATAAAATGAATATACTTGATGAGATAAAATAATATTCTGTCGACTTTTCCATCCCATTATGGTCAAAGTCTTATTGCTTTTTTCAAAAAATAGTTAAACACAAAATTTATAATTGATTAAATGTATTTTGGATAAAACTCTCGGTCCCAGTTTATTATGGAGGAGTGTTCCTAAAAAATATAGAAAGGGCATCCAATTATTTAACATTGAACTTTTGCTAACACTTGAAAATAAAAAAAAAAGTTTTTTTTTGTGATTTTCGAAAAACTAAAAATCAAATAGAGTTGTGTGATATATTTTTATATTTTGAGATTGATATATAAAACATTCTCTTCATTTTATATAAATTCCAGAAAATAAAGACAATTATTAGTTTTTCGGGAAATTAAAAAAAAATGTTTTTTCAATAAGTGCGTTCGCAAAAACATTTTCATTGTTAAAATTTATAATTTTAACAAAAAAAAAGTTTTTTTTATAGCTTCTTTCCCATACCCTTGCCTTGATAAATAATTGTAACTATAGCAAGGGATTCTATATCACAAATTATCAGTTTCCTTTACAACTTTTTTTTTGCTAGGTGAGGAGCATTGAAATTGCTATGCGGCGACGTTTATAACCCCTAGGGACAGTAGGATTAAGTGCGCCAATACCATAATATCCATTAAAATGACGCCGCACTCTCCAGAATATTATAGCATGCAGGCTTTACAACCTTAGCAATAGTCTAAGGCCAGAGTCATTCACCTGCGAAAACAATGCCCCCTTGCCCTACATCTCTTGAAATAGATGGCATACCAATCAGGGCACAGCCCCTTTAAATGTACAACTAAATATTAATTTTTTGGGAAATTAGAAAAATCAATTTTTTATTTTCTGGTGTCCACAAAAACATTGTCATTGTTTATATAATCAATAATGTTAATGCACTTGTTTAATGTTAGATAGGTCAGATCATGCAAATGACAGTGAGGACTACAACCCAAAATTTTGATTTTATCCGACTGCTCGTGATTTCCCGAGGTGTCATCGTACAGTATATAAAGTATGCTTGGGTATTTTTTAAATTTAAAATTTAAAAGATCAAAGAGGAGAAATCTAAACTTTATTAGTTGGTAAAAGAATTGAATAAAATATAATTTTGCTAAAATCAATAAATTTTAAATTGTAAGGTATAGACTTGGGATTGATAAATTAAAATTGGTAGATTTATTCATGGACCAAAATATTAAGGCACAATCGGATGGTGGTAAATTTGGCTCGCCAAGAAATTTGATTTTCAGCACAACCCGTAAGCTGATTACACAATTCTCAGTCTGCCCGGCTAAATTTATTTTAGGCCAATATAATATAAGAACTAAAAAATGATTGTACATGTGTAAGTAAAATTAAAAACAATTACATCGTGCATTTGCAAATAAATTAAATTATTGGAGGGCCACGGCCCAAGAAGTTTTTCACATACAGTCCGGCCGACCCTGTCATTTTAGCTTTGGTAGTTATATGACGGGTTTTATATCGAGTCGGGTAATTCTATGTAAACCTTTCGAATATCCACCATTTGTTCGAATTACCAAAGTCTTGTTTTCAAATATTTTAAGATGAAATGTGCTTAATTTTTAAGAATTAGGCTTTGGGTTTATATACCAAATTAATTTTTGTAAATAATTTTTATATAATTTTTTACCCCCTTTTTCTCAAATCCTGATTAAACCTTGATCCTGTCCCTTACTATTTCTAAACACGACTAATTGAAATTGCAAATATCAAAAACAAGGTTAATTAATCACATAAAATTAAAAACCCTTCGTATAATTGTCAAATGGGCTCATTTAGACTTAAATTTTAGTCAACAATTTTATATACAGTTGAGGTCACTTTGTATTCCAGACATGTTTTAATTTTTTGCGAATTTTGTCGTGAGTCTGATGCATATAGCAAAGGAGGTCTACCCTTTGTTACAAAGGTTATTGAATAATATTTTGTATAACCTAGATATAAGTGTTTGAGCTTGACAGATTTGAAAATTAAATACTTTGATAGAAAATTTTTTTAATCGCGAGGTCGCAAACTGTCAAATTTTTCAGATTTAGCCATTTTTGATTCGGGGATCTGTAGGACCATGTCACAGCAATGATTTGAAAAACAAAAAAAAACATTTAGAGAAGGCTAAATTGTAGACCATTTAATAAACTTCGCCGGACATTCTGTGACTTTTGTGGACCTATAAATAGCAGTTTGGGGAAAAAATTTGCGCGTTTTTAAGCTTAAACCGATTATATATGATATTTAAAAATAAAACATTAATATTTGGTTAATAAAACATTGATATTTGGTATATTAGAGTTTCATTTGTCGGTCTCCAAACAATCATTCCCATAAATGTGACTGCACCGATGTGCCCCTATTCAAAAATTTTAGGCTATCTTGTCACAAAGTCTTTGCATGTTGCAGCAGATTCCGGAGAAATTATATGCCGGGAGTATTCCCAAAACAAGGTATATTTATTTTAACCTAATTAAATGACAACGGTTAAACTGCACTATAATAAATAAATAATAGCTCTACCAATTATAAATCTCTACTTTAGCTTGCTAATTTATTTAAATAACCGGTGTTTTGTGATATCATGAATATGTTCATTCAGGTATCACTTCAAACCATAGAAGTATCCTCCGATTTGGGAAGCGTCAATACGTCCACAAATACCAATGATGATGACAAAGTCTCTACGATTGAGCGAAAACCTGGGCAAAGTGTAACTTTCCAGATTAAAACTACGCAAAACTCGCTGGTCGGCTTGGCCGCCGTCGACAAAAGCGTGCTGCTTATGGGGGAAGCTAACGCGCTTAGCAGCGATAGAATTTTGACCGAAATAGCGAGTTACGAGTATGGAAATTACATTCCCATTCATCAACGGGGCCGAATTGACATTCCGGCGTTGGAAGAGGCGGAAGGATTGGAACCACAGGTGGCACCCACCGCGAGGATGCATAAATCTACCGACCGGAGGAAACGAAGAAACGTTGTCCGAAGACCTTTTTACCCTGGGAACGCGTATGATACATCGGGATCGTCCAGCTATAGCCTGTTTAAGGTAATCTTAACCAATTTGGAAAAAATTGCATCCAGGGGAGCGTTCAAAGTTAAGTTATTTTCCCCCCAAAAATTGTTTAAAAAATATCTTAACTTTGAACGCACCCTTGGGGAAATAAGAATATATAGATCTTTAATTATTGAAAAATTTAAAAACAGGCATGCGGACTGATTGTTTTGACAAATTTTCCCGATTTCAAACCAAATCAAGAATATTCCAGGCTTAGTAAAACAGGTAACATATTTGTGTAAATCTTGATCGACTTGCCATTATAAAATATGATATTTATAAATAAACAGTCTTGGGTTCATATTTGATTACATTGGAACTAGTTAGGTTCTCCTCGTGTTGAGGCGAAAATTCAAAGATTTTGCAATTAGCTTAAACTTTTCGTACTAAGAGAAAGAAAATGCTATTATGTCTATGCAAAGTTTTGTTTTATTAGAATATTCTTTAATGTGTAAAGAAAAATGGTCCAATAAATTCATATATTTTTAACTTTATCTTAATTATTATTGTCATCTGAAACGAAAGGGCTCAATGCTTCTAATTGTTTTATGTTTTTCTTGTTTGCAGTGGGAGCAATTCCTATGGCGCAATTTGCCATGGAAGGCCCGGCTCGTATGGAAGCGATGGAAGACAAAGGGTCATCAGCTCTGTCTTCAATGCCGTCCAACCAACCAAAGATAAGCGTAAGAAAGAGATTTCCGGAATCATGGATTTGGGCCGATATTAATATGAAGTAAACAAAAAAAAAATAAATATTATTTAGGCACCCAAGTAGCAACTATTATATTGGGGCTTTTTGGTTTATGTTGATTAAAATTATGTAAGTAAAACAGTTCAAACAGTCACATATACGATTCCCGATACGATAACAACTTGGTCCTGTTCAGCTCTATCAATCAATCCCGAGCTAGGCTTAGCAATAACGCAAAACCCATCACTAGTAAGAAAGTCGTTCTATTTACCCTCTTGACTAAACTCGAAAAAAAATTTGTAACAAAATATTTATTTACATTTTGCGATAGATTCAAGTGTCCCTTAAGTTCTTCATCGCCCTGAATCTCCCGTATAGCGTTGTTCGCGGAGAAATGGTAAAGTTAGAGGTCATCGTTTACAATTACCTGCCAAAGTCAGTGAAAGTACATATTAATAATTAACATTCTTTTAATTTTTCCCATGAGGGCGCGTTCAGACTTTATACAATATTTTAAAAAAACTCAAAAATACTAAAATTTTTACTTTTTGATAATAAACGCATTACAAAATGTTAAAAAGTTGCCAATAATTAAAATATTTAGTCTGAAAAAAAAGGTTTTAAAATTTGAAAAAAAATTGTTATAATATTTGATTCAAATTTTATAAATTTTTCAAAAAAAAGAATGAAGTCTGAACGCGCCTTAAGACGCCGTTAAACTTAAATCTAAACTGTTTCTCAAGCCCCACACCACAACATTTATCCACTATTGTTTTTTGTCCACTTTTAAACGAAACAAATTTAAATAACATTTTTAGGCTAAGGTAGAATTGCAAAATTCAAAAGATTTTGCGCTCGATAAAAACACAAACCCAATTCAATCAAAGAACATACCCAATAACCGAGGCTCAAAAGTCTTTTACAGCATTACGCCCACCAAGATTGGCTTAGTTAAAATTAAAGTGACCGCAACGGCCGGAGCCGAAGGAGATGGCATTGAAAAATTTCTATTGGTTAAGGTTTATCTTATAATTTATTTTATTATTTTTAGAATTGGGCACATCTTAAGTCTTAACTTTAAAAATATTTTTAAATATTATATCAGGACCCGGCTTACTCATCTATTGTTTTCTTAAGATGTTGAAATTTAAGTTGGAAATTTAAAGAGCAATTTTATTTTCTCTTCACGCAAATCAAAAACAATTACTAATTACTGAATGACTTTCAATTTTGGTAGTTAAATTAAAGAGAAGGAATTTTAGGCCGTGCCTTATTATATTTTGTTTTTTCTTAGAAATTATGAAACAAAGGGTTTTCACATCCATCAAACTAAACTCATTTTATCTAGCCGAAACGGCAAAGGAAAATGACTTTAAAACGTTCATCATGTGTTCTCATACTAGTTTTTTAAAAAATGAAATAATGCATGGCCATAGGGTCAAATTTCCTCGCCATAATATTAAAATAATGTCTATTGAATAGGGCGCGTTAAAAGTTGATTCTTTTTTTAATTTTATTTTTTACATCGCAAGTTGTTAAAAATATTTTTAATAATATTTTTTTACACCTGATGCAATTGAGTTAAGTATATACGGATAGAATTGTATTAAATTTATATTTAAATCCAATAGCAATCAACATGACTCCTTAAACAATTTTCAAAAAAAAATTTAAAACTTTTTAAATAATTAACCCAACTTTAAACACACCCCAAGTGAGAAATATGAGTCACCAAAATTAAAAAATACTGTTAATTTTTAAATAATGTTGAATTATCCTTTCCCATGGCTAAATTCTAAGTTAATGTCATTTACTCTCCTCTTTAACAGTGCCTGTCCATTGAAGAATGCGTTATTAAATAAGAAAAGGTTACACAATTTATAAAAACATAATTTAATTCTTTATTTATTTGGTAAAAAGAATATTTTTCGTAGGTGTTTGTATTAAGTAAGCATTATGAAAACTTTACAAAAACAAATTGTATTTGCAGGGGTCCAATGCCGGTCCGTGACATATCGGCCTCCTAAACTGTTCCCGAGCGTATTTAATATTTTTATCCAAACCCCATTTCGTTTTTTAAAAATCGCTTTCCGCCTCCAAGCATCGCTTGACATTAGACGAACCGGCGCCAATAGAATCCAAACAAAAAAACCACGAATGTTATGGAGATTTATTGCTAACATTGATTATGTTTTTTTTTGCTGATACACAAAAAGGAAAAATCAATTTTTTCAAATTTGTCAAACATTGTGTTTCCAGTTGAGCATATTTTTGTTTATTTTAGGGTGAAGGCCGCACCTTATACGTCAACAAACCTTATTTGCTCGTATCCTCGGGGAAGATGAACCTCAATAAGACATTGCCCATAACATGGCCTAAAGACATTGTTCCCGCATCGCAATTCCTTGAGGTCTCTGTAATCGGTTTGCACTAAATTAAATTATATTTCATGATTTATTGTTGTTGCATTCTTTTTCAAATTATACTATCACTAAATTCTTAACCGGGTTTTACAAAATGTTTTTAGCTTGTATGTAAATTTTAAAATTATTATTTTACCCATGTAAATAATTGAGAAGTAAGCCTATGTGTGCAATGGTTAAAATCAAGACCCTAAAACACGCCCGGTTAGGTGCCGGTTCGTTTAAAAGACGAGCCGGGCCAAGTTGGGCCAAATTTTAGAGCGGGCTGGTTGGGCTGGACCTGAATTAGAAACACAGAATTGTGGAAGATAGGGTCAATTTTTTTAAATATCTTTTTCTTAACTATTGTAAACAATTAAAAATGATAAATTTTTTATCACACTATGAAGGGTATTACTTTTTCACTCTGTATAATATTGAAAAATTTTAAGCAAAAAATTATAGCTTGTAATGTAGAATTTCGGTGTCGTATTTGAGCCGGGCCTAAAATAAATAATTGAATTATGAGCTGGGCCGAGTCGGGCCTTATCTATCAAAAAATATATCGGGTGGGCCGTGGTTGGGACATCACGGCCCGGTATGGGCTCTAGTGTTATTTATCGCGCAATAATAAATTTACCATTTTTAGTCCTTGTTAGGCCGTGTCTTATATGGTTTTTTTCGTAAAACTTAAAACAACGAGATTTTCTCGCGTTTTTAACGAGTTCTCTCGATCAATGGCGCCGAAGGAATTATGCAGATTCCTTTTATATAACAATGATTTATGTGTTTTAATATTCAATTTCAAAAAAAAATTAAAATAGACATGGCCTTAACATAATAAAAATAAGGGGAAATGAGATATAAAATATTGGTCTGGCCCGGCCTGTAATTCTTTTTTTCTAATTCGGGCCCCGGCCTGCGACCCACATTAAACTTTAGCCGGCCTGGCCCGTTTTTCGGGTGGGCTGGCACCGGGTTTGGCGGGCTTTCGGGTCCCGACTTTGATGTCTATTAGCATTCAAATATTTCAGTAATATCTAGGATATAAACATGTGCTATAGGAGACTTAATGGGTCCATCTTTGGCAAATATTGGGCACCTTATAAGAATGCCCATCGGGTGCGGTGAACAAAACATGCTCAACTTTGCTCCTAATCTGTACATTTATAATTACCTCAAATTGCGACAATTATTGAATCAAGATGACGAGAAACGATTGATTCAATTTACGCAAGGTGGTTATCAAAGGCAACTAAGCTTTCAACGGTGATAATTTAATTTATGGCGGAGTTAAGGTCGTTGTATAATATTTTAAATGAACATGTGTTTCTCGAAACAGTTAAGGTCAGATTGTTTTTAGCTTAGGGCAGGTACATATTGAGTTTTTATTTTTGTGGAGTTTACAAAATTTAAAAAAAATTTTATTTTGTAAAATAACGAAAATTTTTTAAAAGTTGCCACATTTAGTTTATGCACAAAAAATGCTATTTCTAAAATAAATTTTTTTTAAATTTAGAAAAAAAAATAAATTTTTTATAATTTTCAAAATTTTACGAAAATAAATACTCACTCACGTGCCCTAAACCAAATAAAAAAGGCCCATAGGCAAGGAGAATTGATACATTCTTAGTAAAGGAATCTGGCAAAATTGATTCTGCGACCTCAAAAATCCTTAAAAAATTAAAATGATAATATTTTTATTCATAACTGTAATTCCAATTTTTCATTTAAAATAATGAAGGATGGAATTTCTATCAAATACATCCACATTTAGGTTCTGTAAAGATATTTTTCATTCAAACCTTTTAATGACACGGTTTAAGGTTGAAATTAAAATATTAATTTTAAATTCACAGTTTAGTTGTTGAAATAATTTTCTTTAATATTAAGTTTTGGGGCCTCATTTTTTATATAATATTTTCATATATTTCAATGTTTATAGCTGGCCTCCATAGTTTGGCCAGAAAAAATGAACAAAGAAATTAGTCCCTAATATAGTTTGATCTTATAAAATAGCTTATAAATTAAAAAACAAGCTAAATATTTTATTCAAAACAAAAAAATGATATTAGCTTAAAACATAAAAATACATATAGCTGTAGGTTGTAATTTTTAATATATTATTGACCCCAATAAATATTTTCTTGCTGCCGAATAAAATTCAAGCCAAGGCGACACATGTATTATCTGCGTTCCAAATCATTTATTGGTAAAAGCCAGAGTTGAAAAGGGCCTAAAAATATTTTGCTTGAGGGCGAGATTACGGACCAAGCCCTAGCGGTTGTATATTTAAAATCATGCAAAAAAAAGAATTTTAAAATCTTAAAACATTCAAATATATACCATTAAACCTCACGATTAATCATAATTGGTTTAGTAAGAAGTTCTTTTTTTTAGCTTTTTGACTAAATAGATGTTATTTATTGCTCGAGTAAAATGTATACATTTTAAAGTTAAAGCACACATTTTTTAATTTTGTAGCCAATGAATCTAATTTAACTTAATATAATCTATGCTCAAAATTTAAGCAAATTATAAGCATCCTGGGTTGTACACGAGGCTTATATCTTTATGAAACATAAACCAAAACACCTAATTTTTTATGTTTTTTGACCATGCTACAAGTTTTTAATTAGATTATAGATTTTGCATGGGCGTCATCGGTCGTTATATCATTTGTTTCTGTACGACATAAAAGAGAGGTCACCTGCATTAAAATAAAAGGTGATTACTGCTATCTATGAGAACTATTGATTCAATATCTAGCTTGTAAATTCACCTGTGAAATATGATAGATACACCTCTTGTGATTAGGCGCGGGTTGATTCGATTTTTTTGACACTAACCATTTCATTCTCTAATTTATTATAAAACATACGGTATGTATCGATAAATAAAATCATTGGAAAAAATAGGAAAGATGGTTCATTTAGCGCTTTCGGGGAGACCGACTCTAAAGGCAGCGTTTGGCTTACCGCATTCGTAGTCAAATCTTTCATTCTCGCAACAAACATTGAAATTATCTACGTGGAACAAACGATTATCTTGAAAGGCCTGCAATTCCTGCTGGCCTCACAATTAGATGATGGATCATTTAAGGAAACTGGTACAATTCATCACGCATCACTGCAAGTTAATAAATACTCTGTTTTATTGGGGCGGGACCCCGAAAACCTTTTTATGTTTAAAAATTTATTTAACTCTTTGTTAATTAATACATTACACATCTTATATTATTAAGGGTGGCACGGGTAGGGCAATTGCTCTAACGGCCTACGTATTCACGGTCCTCAAGGACGCTTTCGATTACTTCAACGAGACAGGGGTGGCCGACCTAATAAAGCCTAAACTTGACCGAACTCACACCTATTTAGTTCGGTTGGTGCAGGAAGGCCTGGGAGATATCAAGCCGTATGACCTGGCCATTCTTACTTACGCACTCAATTTGGATGGCAATAATCGCGATGTGGCTGCCAGGAGCCTAAAACGCCTAAAAACCCTAGCTATTGTAAAAGGTATATTTAATTTGAAGTTTGCTAACCGCATATATCAATTTATTCGTCTAAACTTTATCTAGGTAATTATTTCGAATGGAAAAATTAAATTTTTAAAATCCTACAAAACTATTTACTTGGTAATAAAGTAATTAATTTGTGAGATTAGTTATATAGTCGAAAAGTTATACTAATAACACAGGTCTACTAATTTTTTGAGATTTATGAGCTGCCTACAGAGATTAAACCTGCCATCTTAGGGATTTTCAAATCCGTTTAGAGCTATAAACATTGAAAATTTTAGAAAGATAAAAAATAAACAATATCAAAAAGGAAAAAGAAAATTTAATATTGAAAACAGTAAAACTGTTAAATTCAAACTTCAATTAATATTTTTATTAAAACCGATAATAAATTGAGATTTAGAATGGGGTGCCAAATATAGTATATGATTTAAATGCTGATATAAGAGCTTAATATTATTAGAAACCCTATTTCTCATAATTTAAAATAAAAAATATAAGTTACGAGAGATTTTAATATAAAAAAAATTTTTTTTTTCTTTTTAGGGTATTTTTGAGGTCTCAAAATCTGTAAATTTGGTCAGGGCCTTATTTTATAATGGGCGGTAGTAAATAGTTGAAGGCGGAAGAAACTACGAAAAACGGAAAATATATTTGAGATATGGCCATCATGGGGATGTATTCAATTATATTTTCATAAACTTTTATTTCTGACATTGCTATTTGTCGACCTGTGTAATATTAAAATTTGTGTTTCATATAAGGCATTTTTGTTTTGGTTTATATCAATTGATTATCTTTCTATATTCAATTCTATGATGATCCGATTTATTCGACCCCATTTTGTTAGATGATTACATGTATTGGAATCATGACCCCTCTGACGGCTCTTCAAATGGATTCTGCCCAAAATCTACGGGTCCGGCGGAGGAGTGCAAAAATATAATTGATCGGACCTCTTCCCTCGATTTTGAGGCCACGAGTTATGGGTTACTCACTTTTGCGCTTCGAAAGGATCGAGATGCCGGTATCCCCATCCTTAAATGGCTCCTCTCAAAACGGACTTCGATCGGGGGTTACTCTTCGACGCAGGTTATTATGCACATTATGAGGTTAAAATTTTTGAGCTTCAAAAGGTGAGTTGTTGGCTCATTTTAATGTCGAAATATGTGTAAGTTGCTTGCAACTTATAGCAATATAAGTGAATAATGACCACACTTTTGAATGTTTTTTTTTATTTAAGATTAAATAATACCATTTAAAAAACGAATAACCACTCATTTAGGAAGTAACAAATAAAAGTGGCTAAAATTTTAACGAATAATTAGCCCTCAATTTAAATTATCGTTGAAAAAGAATCGTTAAATTGGAACTATCGAACATTGTTACGTCTATTTTTAACATTAAATATGTTTAAAAAAAATCAAATTGAATAAATCAAAAAAGAATACATTTAATTGACACAATGACTTTATTTTGTCAAATTGTTTATAAATTTATCCAACTATTGGTAGAGTAAGATTCAATATTGATGGTAGAATAAATTTTGGCATTTAACTACTGAACGCTCTAGCATTTAGGAATTTATATAAAAATTTTAGGATACTATAACTGCACTTATGGCAATTTCCGAATTTGCCAAGGACCTCGAGTTGAGCACCGATCCTATCCTTACCGTTGAAATTCGATTTAAAAAAAATAAACCTGCCAAGCATGAGTTTAAGATTGATCGAGACACTCAAACTGTGCTACAAACTTACCATACAAACACACTCGAAAGCGAGATTACTATATTGGGTAAGGGAACAGGGTCGGCTCTCGTTCAGGTAAATTAATTTGTCACATTGGCGTAGGAGAGGGGGTTTGGGGATGAAACCCTCCCCAAGCATGCCATATCCCCACCCAAATTGAAAATTTTTAGTGCATATCCCCCCCACCCAAACTAAAATACCAATTAAATATAAAATTAAATTACAATAAAAATATTTTTAAATATTTAATTTTAAAATCTCCCTTCCCTCAAATTAAATTACTAGTTAAATATTTTTATTATATAAATTCATTACATAATTGTATCATTAATATAAAAATTTTTTGCATATAATATATCAATAATATAATTTTCTTAATACCATATATGTTTGTTTATATAAACATTATTTATAAAAGTCCTTAATGATTACTCAAATTTTAAAAAGCAAAATTTAGTAACAATCATAAGAGTCAGTAGATTTCAAACTAAAACACTATGACACGACCGAAGGTCGTGCCCGCACTATGCCGCCGAAGGCGGCAAAAATTCCCCCCCCCCCCCCCCCCCCACCCCAAGCTTTACAACTTGCTACGCCCTTGATTTGTCAATTTAATTATAAAATTTTAATTTCTAACTATGAATATGATTCATATTTTATCACTTATCATCATTTAATAATTGAACACTTAAAAACATTTTGGCTTGTTTTTGTTGACTCAGGTCT